>CM064560.1:11087582-11370082 GCA_032716605.1 Paralithodes platypus | reverse complement strand
GTGTCCACAGCAGGTGTACGAGGTTCAGGATTAACTATAGCTAGGTGTCCACAGCAGGTGTACGAGGTTCAGGTTTAACTATAGCTAGGTGTCCACAGCAGGTGTACGAGGTTCAGGTTTAACTATAGCTAGGTGTCCACAGCAGGTGTACGAGGTTCAGGTTTAACTATAGCTAGGTGTCCACAGCAGGTGTACGAGGTTCAGGTTTAACTATAGCTAGGTGTCCACAGCAGGTGTACGAGGTTCAGGTTTATCTATAGCTAGGTGTCCACAGCAGGTGTACGAGGTTCAGGTTTTACTATAGCTAGGTGTCCACAGCAGGTGTACGAGGTTCAGGTTTAACTATAGCTAGGTGTCCACAGCAGGTGTACGAGGTTCAGGATTAACTATAGCTAGGTGTCCACAGCAGGTGTACGAGGTTCAGGTTTAACTATAGCTAGGTGTCCACAGCAGGTGTACAAGGTTCAGGTTTAACTATAGCTAGGTGTCCACAGCAGGTGTACGAGGTTCAGGTTTAACTATAGCTAGGTGTCCACAGCAGGTGTACGAGGTTCAGGTTTAACTATAGCTAGGTGTCCACAGCAGGTGTACGAGGTTCAGGTTTAACTATAGCTAGGTGTCCACAGCAGGTGTACGAGGTTCAGGTTTAACTATAGCTAGGTGTCCACAGCAGGTGTACGAGGTTCAGGTTTAACTATAGCTAGGTGTCCACAGCAGGTGTACGAGGTTCAGGATTAACTATAGCTAGGTGTCCACAGCAGGTGTACGAGTTTCAGGTTTAACTATAGCTAGGTGTCCACAGCAGGTGTACAAGGTTCAGGTTTAACTATAGCTAGGTGTCCACAGCAGGTGTACGAGGTTCAGGATTAACTATAGCTAGGTGTCCACAGCAGGTGTACGAGGTTCAGGTTTTGGCCTCTGTACTTCCTCTTAAGGGAGCCCACCTCACTTGTTTTCTCTTTCTCTCCCTCTCTCTTTGGCTTGTATCCATTTTGCACCATTCAACCTACTGTTTTAAAACGTTTACCCCCATCCAGGTGTCAATATTTTTCTGGCGAGTGGTAGCGAGCCAGCATATATATTTTTTGTTTTTGACAGCAAGCTAAATTTGTAAATTTTTCGATAGCAATATGTCGATATAAAAATGTTTCTCCATACAATGCTGGCCAGCTATCGCTCGCCAGGAAGAAATCGACACCTGGATGGGGATAAACGTCTTAAAACAGTTGGCTGAGTGGGGCCGAATGGATACAAGCCAGGGAAAGAAAGAAAAGGAGAGAAAGATAAAAAAAAAACGGTGACCGGCTTAAAGTCGGTATCACACGAGAGTTTTTATAGTCAACATTCGATGACCAACATTTTTCTGGCAACATTTCTGGAGTATTTTGCACTGGTATCGGAAACTAGACTGATGGTAGACGAATTTAGGTAACCAAAATATTTTAAATGTTGACCTCATAAGCTGCCAGACCAGTGTTGAGGATAAATGTTGAGGGAAAATACGCTCGTGTGATACCGGCTTTAGGGAATGATGAACAGAACGTGGCAACAAGTAGAGTGCAGCAATGCCGGTATCACACGAGCGCTTTTTCCCTCAACATTTATCCTCAACACTGGTCTGGCAACTTATGAGGTCAACTTTTACAATGTTTCAGTTACCTAAATGCATCTGTCACCAGTCTTTTTTCCGATACCAGTGCAAAATATTCCAAAAATATTGCCAGACAAATTTTGACCATCGAATGTTGACTATAATAGCTCTCGTGTGATACAGGCTTAAGGAGGGTCACCAGCTTTTTTTTTTCTCTTTCTCTCCTTTTCTCTTTTTCCCTGGCTTGTATCCATTCGGCCCCATTCAGCCAACTGTTTTAAGACGTTTATCCCCATCCAGGTGTTGATTTCTTGTATGGAGAAATCCGGCTTAGCCGGAGACATATTTCTATCGAAAAATTTACAAATTTAGCTTGCTGTCAAAAACAAAAGTATATACAGTATATGCTGGCTCGCTACCGCTCGCCAGGAAAATATTCACACCTGGATGGGGGTAAGCGTCTTAAAACAGTCGGCTGAATGGGGCCGAATGGATACAAGCCAAAGAGAGAGGGAGAGACAGAGAAAACAAGCGAGGCGGGTCCCCTTAAGAGTAAGTTATCACGAGTCCCTGTCTAACCTTGAGACTTTTAGGTGATATAGAAACCCTATCATATTGCTCCATTATCTAACACGTGATGAGGTGAGGAAACAGCTGACTTGGTAACCAACCGAACAGGGCGGTACTCCCGGGTAGTGCTAGGTGGTTGATAAGGACAGCTGGAACTACTGTTTCACCACCTGGCCTCCCTTGCTGATCCTTTCCGTGCCTCACCAATATTGAGGACAACCCCAGTCTAAGCTCCAAAAAACCTTCTCTTTCTATCAATACATTATACCACAAACCCACTACATACCACACTACAAAAACAAATATATATATAAATAAATCACTATAATGAATTTGGCTTTGCCACTCGTTTGGCTTTCGAGGAGACACTCGTCACAGGCAGACTGTTTGTTTTTCTTCTTTATACACATAGACAACAAATATATGTTTAAGTGCGTCTACTTATTATGTCTGTTGTGTGAGGAAGTATATGCCTGGGTGTAGCAGTATATGCCTGGGTGTAGCAGTATATGCCTGGGTGTAGCAGTATATGCCTGGGTGTAGCAGTATATGCCTGGGTGTAGCAGTATATGCCTGGGTGTAGCAGTATATGCCTGGGTGTAGCAGTATATGCCTGGGTGTAGCAGTATATGCCTGGGTGTAGCAGTGTATGCCTGGGTGTAGCAGTATATGCTTGGGTGTAGCAGTATATGCCTGGGTGTAGCAGTATATGCCTGGGTGTAGCAGTATATGCCTGGGTGTAGCAGTATGTGCCTGGGTGTAGCAGTATATGCCTGGGTGTAGCAGTATATGCCTGGGTGTAGCAGTATATGCCTGGGTGTAGCAGTATATGCCTGGGTGTAGCAGTATGCCTGGGTGTAGCAGTATATGCCTGGGTGTAGCAGTGTATGCCTGGGTGTAGCAGTATATGCCTGGGTGTAGCAGGATATGCCTGGGTGTAGCAGTATATGCCTGGGTGTAGCAGTATATGCCTGGGTGTAGCAGTGTATGCCTGGGTGTAGCAGTATATGCCTGGGTGTAGCAGTATGCCTGGGTGTAGCAGTATATGCCTGGGTGTAGCAGTGTATGCCTGGGTGTAGCAGTGTATGCCTGGGTGTAGCAGTATATGCCTGGGTGTAGCAGTATATGCCTGGGTGTAGCAGTATATGCCTGGGTGTAGCAGTATATGCCTGGGTGTAGCAGTATATGCCTGGGTGTAGCAGTATGTGCCTGGGTGTAGCAGTATATGCCTGGGTGTAGCAGTATATGCCTGGGTGTAGCAGTATATGCCTGGGTGTAGCAGTATGTGCCTGGGTGTAGCAGTATATGCCTGGGTGTAGCAGTATGTGCCTGGGTGTAGCAGTATATGCCTGGGTGTAGCAGTATGCCTGGGTGTAGCAGTATATGCCTGGGTGTAGCAGTATATGCCTGGGTGTAGCAGTATATGCCTGGGTGTAGCAGTATATGCCTGGGTGTAGCAGTATATGCCTGGGTGTAGCAGTATATGCCTGGGTGTAGCAGTGTATGCCTGGGTGTAGCAGTATATGCCTGGGTGTAGCAGTATGTGCCTGGGTGTAGCAGTATATGCCTGGGTGTAGCAGTATATGCCTGGGTGTAGCAGTATATGCCTGGGTGTAGCAGTATATGCCTGGGTGTAGCAGTATGTGCCTGGGTGTAGCAGTATATGCCTGGGTGTAGCAGTATATGCCTGGGTGTAGCAGTATATGCATGGGTGTAGCAGTATATGCCTGGGTGTAGCAGTATGTGCCTGGGTGTAGCAGTATATGCCTGGGTGTAGCAGTATATGCCTGGGTGTAGCAGTATGTGCCTGGGTGTAGCAGTATATGCCTGGGTGTAGCAGTATATGCCTGGGTGTAGCAGTATATGCCTGGGTGTAGCAGTATATGCCTGGGTGTAGCAGTATATGCCTGGGTGTAGCAGTATATGCCTGGGTGTAGCAGTATATGCCTGGGTGTAGCAGTATATGCCTGGGTGTAGCAGTATATGCCTGGGTGTAGCAGTCACACGTGTGGCCAAGTGAACAGTTACCTCCACAGGGTCCGTTCTTCTAGGAGATATTATTTATTAAAGTCAAATTAGTATTATTGAATGAGGAGAGTGCTTTGCTATGCAATATTTGTTTTACCTTCTTATTAACTATTGAATAAGATACTACACTCTAATCTTTTGTATACTACTTTTGCTTCCATAAATACAATATCAGAGAGAAACGGAACTTGTGCAAGGAACTGTACTTGTCTGTTTGTTTTGAATTAATAACAATAAATGTGTGAGATTATAGTATATATTGGTAATCTTTAATTAACTTTATCTAGTATGAGTTAGTATACCCAAGGTGATCTTTTATCGCTAATCTTGAGCACTAGACTGTCACGGCCTACAATGAAACCATGCCTGAGTATTATAAGTTAGATGTCACACCCTCTGTACTTTAATTTGGGTCATGTTTACTATCACAAGCTAAACCTGCACGTTCCTTACCTTACATTAGTCCTTATGACGTGATACTAGAGCTAACCTTTATCCTTATCAACCACAATTCCTTTACATGAATATAATAGTTAACCCATTCAGTACCAGGGAGGTCCTTTTTTATCATATTCTGGCCACTATTAGACGATTTTATTCAGCTTAGGAAGGGCCTCTAGCAAATAATTAGGCTTCACTATATCTCAACCGACCCTTCTAACTACCACAGATCCCTCCTAAGCTGCATAATGTTGTCAAAATATAGCTAGAGAAAAATATAACACACGTCGCTGGTACAGTCACGCTAATAAGTGATGTCTCGGCACCAGGTATATTTTGATCAATGATTGGTATCAGCAATATCTAAGCTTCATTTCTTCATCTATCTATATCTATCTATATGCTCAGGCCCAATCCCCATTTGGGGGTAGCCGACTCAAGACAGAGCAAGAACAGGGAAAACAAAAAAACAACATAAAACAACAAATAAACACAGATAAAAAGCACAAACTCACACACATCCAGGTCACCCAGGAGAAGACCCAGAGACCAGGGTCACCAAGGTGAAGTATATTTCAAAGTGAAATATACAAACACATTCCTACACTTAGCCACCCTATTCAACATCTGACAGACATAAATACAACACAGAGCGAGCCAAATGTAATGACAGCTGGGACTTGACTTATTAGCGCCACTGTACTCGAAGGGTTAAGGGGAGACTGGCCGTTTGTTTGGTCCATTAAAGTCATTTATTCATGTATATTTTTTAGTTTCCTTCCTAGACCTCCATCAAGCTTAGAAAAACACCCCATAGGCCCCCCTTCAAATTTAAATTTGTTAATTTTTCGTTAGAAAAATTTCCCGGTCGAAGGCCGGTTCCTCTTAAAATTGCAGGCTCGCTTACGCTCGCCAGGAAATACTCGACACCTAAATGTCACGAAAGGTCTTAAAACTGACAACGAAATGGGGCAAAAAGTGTTAAAATCGCCAAACTAATGGGCCGAACATCTTATAATCTCAAAACTAGTGGGGCTAAACATTAGGGAGAAGGGGGTCCAGAAAAACGGTCTGCCTCCCCCTTAATGTGTGAACACACCTGATAAGCTGTGCAGACCAGTAGGTAGCTGGCCAGGACGAGGGCCAAGCTTACCCATTCTGTTGGGATGAACAGAAAACTTAAATAAACAATCATTCTTGTATTATCTGGGCCATATATGATTATTAGTGTGTTAACAAATCGATTGACAATGTGTATTATATTCAATATCATGAGCATTTACAGTATATATATTGCATATTTTGGCATTGTTTATAGTATATATACTGTATATACAGTATAAAAAAAAAATATATATATATATACAGGTATAAATATATATATATATATATATATATATATATATATATATATATATATATATATATATATATACAGTATATATATATATATATATATATATATATATATATATATAGCTATATATATATATAATATACATATATATACAGTATACAGTATATATATATATATATATATATATATATATATATATATATATATATATATATATATATATATATATATATATACGGTATATATATATATATACAGTATATACCACACAACAAAAACTCCCCACTCTACTCACCACTACATACACTCGTACTCTCCCTACTCACCACAACATACACTCGTACTCTCCCTACTCACCACTACATACACTCATACTCTCCCTACTCACCACTACATACAATCATACTCTCCCTACTCACCACTACATACACTCGTACTCTCCCTACTCACCACTACATACACTCGTACTCTCCCTACTCACCACTACATACACTCGTACTCTCCCTACTCACCACTACATACACTCGTACTCTCCCTACTCACCACAACATACACTCGTACTCTCCCTACTCACCACAGCATACACTCATACTCTCCCTACTCACCACTACATACACTCGTACTCTCCCTACTCACCACAACATACACTCGTACTCTCCCTACTCACCACTACATACACTCATACTCTCCCTACTCACCACTACATACACTCATACTCTCCCTACTCACCACAACATACACTCGTACTCTCCCTACTCACCACTACATACACTCGTACTCTCCCTACTCACCACTACATACACTCGTACTCTCCCTACTCACCACAACATACACTCGTACTCTCCCTACTCACCACAGCTTACACTCATGCTCTCCCTACTCACCACTACATACACTCGTACTCTCCCTACTCACCACTACATACACTCACACTCTCCCTACTCACCACTACATACACTCATACTCTCCCTACTCACCACTACATACACTCGTACTCTCCCTACTCACCTACTCACTCCTGCTCGGACAGGGCGCCACAAGCGCCATTTGTTGTTTTGTTTTGTTTGTAAACAAACGCTCTCTTCTTAGTTGATATAATATCGTAGCCCCTAATTTTACCCATTACCTACTGTAGTACGTATCAATTTAACTGCCTTGTATGTAAGTAAAGCTTTGCATATTAATTTGCTAATAAACAATATTGTGTACCGGTACTAACTAACCTGCCTACAGGAACGAACGCCGACGCCATTTTGTAAACAAACTTTTTTTTCTGGGGGGATTATACATATTAAATTCCAGCCAATTTTGTAGTAAATTTAAGTGCATTCATTTATCTTTTCCCCCTAGATATATTCTTGACTTTTTCTCCTCAGAGTGATTTTACTTTAAGCTAAGGGTGGAATTTGTACAAACTAACCTAGCCTAACCCAACCTGCCAAGCTTTTAACCTAATCCAAACCTAGCCTAGCCTATAGCCAGCCAATCTGTTGTTCTTATTAACTCTAGTAGATATTGTATTTAGTATCCTACTGTAGCTATATATATCTGTAATTTTAGTTGTTGCTTGCACGATCTTGTAGTAAGCTTTGACTGATACATTTTGTTTTGTCTTATCTAAAAAGAGTAGGCTACTGCTTTACTAGGCTACAGTGACACCAGGGCCATCTGTTGATACAGTATATTAACCCCTTGTGTGCGGTCACACTTTATTTTTATAATCTCTATTTGGTGAATTGTATATTTAGTTACATATTCTGTTATATATATATATATATATTTGTTTAAGGTTAGGTTATCACACCTGGTAGCCTATTTCTGCGTATTTCAATTTTATTATTTTCGGTTAGGCTATTCAACGCTGGTAGCCTATTGGTGCGTATTTAAATTTTTAAAAAACTTTTGGTTAGGCAATCGCCCCTGGAAGCCTAATTCTGCGTATCTCAAATGTTTTGTTTTCGGTTAGGCTATCACCCCTGATAACCTATTGTTCTGTATTTCAACATTGTTTTCGGTTGAAGTGATTGAAGTGTTTCTAAAGTGAGTGAAGTGTTTTAAAGTGAGTTAAGTGTTTTAAAGTGAGTTAAGTGTTTTAAAGTGAGTGAAGTGATCTGAAGAAACTGACTGTTACCATGCCTCGCACTTGTACGAACTGCGCCAGTAGGTTTGGTGAGTCCATGTTTGTTACTGTCGATCTTCAAGTCTGCCGTCTCTGACAGCAACAAGAGAATTTGACAGTGAAATTAGATGAAGCCTACAACAAGATCAACGTCCTCACCATGAAGCTGGAATCACTCCAAGAGTTTGTAACACTCAACGTTGGAGTACCACAAACTTAAATTGTCACCGCAACTCCAGCAGCCACCAACGCCCCAACGTCAACTGCCAACAATTCAACGCCTGCAGTAGCCATTTCATCTGATGGTTCCGATACTCAAGAAACAAATAGTAACTCTCTTCCCCCTCAAGACAACTTCCGTGTTGTGAGGAACAACGTTTGCCCCAAGACCAGGAAACCCATACCGATTACCGAGTGTCAAAACCGCTTCCAGATACTCGCAGACTCAGATGACGAAGCGGAAATAGAAGAAGTCCGGCTCGTGGGAGACTCGATGATACGTGGTCAGCTCACAGAGTTTTGCGCCAGAGCACCTAAGACCAGGAAGCGTTTTTGTATCCCTGGTGGTGGTGTGGACGACGTAGTTGCTGCAGTTGACGAAGTATCTAAGCTGGCCCCTGCTAATACAATGTACGTCATCCACGTTGGATCCAACGATGTACAGCGAACCCGGTCGGAAGATTTGCTTTTAAAGTACTAGCAGCTGATCAAGTCGTTTAAGGAGAAGTCATCAAGGATCATCGTCTCAGGAATCGTCCCCCGGCTTGGTGTAGAGAGCCGATTTTACAACATAGCCACCAGCACAAATCGTTGTCTAGCAAACCTCTGCAGGAAGGAAAACGTGGGATTCGTCGACACCTGGGACAATTTCTACTACGATGACTATTTGTTTTCGGACGATGGAGTTCATCTGAACCAGGTGGGAGCAGCACGTTTTGGGCGTCTTCTCAACGATGCGGTGAAGGATTTTCGGAGAAGAAATCGACTCAGCACAGGACAACCAGGAAGGAGGACCGAAGACAGTGAGGGCGGCAACCTGCGAAGGAATTAAATGCTAATCTGTCAAGAACCGCGAATTTGGATAAAGCTCCACCAACACGACCCAAATTCAAAACCGCCAGGGATAACGACCGAGGACCGATGTCAGCCATGAATGTAAATGTAGATCCGATCAGAACCAAAAATTTGATTAAAGAACGTTCTGTGAGTTCTAAAACCGCAACTTTAAAGGTTTTCTATGCAAACGCTCGTAGCATACGCAATAAATTTTCAGATTTAGAGGAACTAGTGTTTACTGAAAATTATGATGTGATTGGTATAACAGAATCTTGGCTCAATACAGTAGATAGAGACTTTTTAGCAGAGTATTCACTTCCCGGTTATGTAATGTTTGAGAAAAGCCGAATAAATAAAAATGGAGGTGGCGTTTTATTTTATATCAAAGAAAGTCTTAACCCGACCCTCTTGTCAAAACCTCAAATTGTGAACGTCGACACATCTTTTGTGCTAATAAAGAATAATAAAGGTACAAAAATAATACTTGCATTAATATACAGACCTCCAGCTCAATCAGTGCAAACTGACCGAGAAATTTATGAACAAATTGCAGATGTAAGTAACTCACAAGATACCGTATTTTTTGGCGACTTTAATTTACCTGTGACCAAGTGGGGCGATACTCTTACTTCACACTCCGGACATGACTTGTATACGAACTTGCAAGAGAGTTCGCTTTATCAATTTGTTCGAACACCGACCCGAGGTAATAACGTTCTTGACATTGTACTTGCAACAAAAGAAGAATTAATAGAGAATTTGAATGTTGGTGATGAATTCAGTAACAGCGACCATCGTACGATAACTTTCACTTTAAACTTTACTAGTAACGAACCAAATAGTAGCATCGAAAAAGTCCCTAATTTCAAGAAAGCAAACTTTCATAAACTTAGAGCTATGTTTAAAGAAACTGACTGGAGCTTTTTAATTAACAATAACGACATAAATACATCTTGGAAGTTATTCGAAACCACTTTCCTAAAAGCAGTGCAAGACTGCATACCATCGAAAATACGGCGTCCAGGCCATAATAATAAGCCCAAATGGTGGAATAAAGATATTTCAAACTGCCTGCTTGCTAAAAAATTTGCTAATGATAGATTAAAATCCTCACAAAATGACGAAGAACGGGTGAAATTTGTAGAGCTACGACGCAAAGCCAAAAAGTTAATTAAGCAAAGTAAAAAGACCCTAGAGTTACATATTGCGAATCAAAGTAAAACAAACCCGAAAGAATTCTATAGTTATATCAGAAAGAAAAAAGTAGTTACTTCAACTGTTGGACCGTTAGTCGATGAAAATGGAGAATACACCAAAGACGAAGTACAAATGAGTAATGCCCTCAATACCTTCTTTGCATCAGTTTTTACAACAGAAGACCTCAGTGATATCCCTACACCATCGCCAATTCAGATTGATAATTCAGATGTTCTAAGCAATATCACCGTTACAGAGAGAGAAGTATTGAATTGTTTAGATAAACTCAAGGTAAATAAAACGCCTGGACCTGATACAATCTCGCCTAGAGTTCTAAAGGAAGCTAAGGATGAGCTCTCCAAACCACTGACATTACTATTCAATAAATCCTTGCAGTCTGGAACTATGCCTGATCAGTGGAAGATAGCCAACGTAACACCGATATTCAAAAAAGGCAGCAAATCCCTACCCAGTAACTATCGTCCAATTAGCTTAACCTCAGTTGTATGTAAAATGCTAGAAACGGTCATAAGAGACAGACTCGTAAATCACTTGGAGGAAAGTAACATACTTAAAGATACTCAACACGGCTTTCGTAAAAAACGTTCCTGTTTAACAAACCTCTTAGACTTCTTCCACGATATCCTCAACCTCTACGATGAGAGTAAAGCTGTAGATATTATATACCTTGATTTTCAAAAGGCCTTTGACAAAGTTCCCCACAAACGTTTACTGCTAAAACTAAAAGCGCATGGAATACAAGACGGTGTGTTGAAATGGATAGAAAATTGGCTCAGCGACAGAAAGCAAAGAGTAGTCATAAACGGTAAGGCATCTAAATGGACCAATGTAAGTAGCGGGGTACCCCCGGGATCAGTACTAGGACCAATTCTCTTTCTAATTTACATCAACGACATAGATGAG
Source organism: Paralithodes platypus (assembly GCA_032716605.1). Taxonomy (NCBI): domain Eukaryota; kingdom Metazoa; phylum Arthropoda; class Malacostraca; order Decapoda; family Lithodidae; genus Paralithodes; species Paralithodes platypus. The sequence goes on along the minus strand of CM064560.1, from coordinate 11,358,799 downwards.
GGTCTCACCTGTACAATCTCAAAATTTGCTGACGATACAAAAATTGCAAATAGCGTACTCTCAAAAGATCAAGTTGACGATATGCAACACAATCTAGATAAATTGTCATGTTGGGCCCAAATTTGGCAAATGAGTTTCAATGCGGATAAATGTAAAGTACTACATATCGGATACCTAAATGAGAAAGCAAACTATTCGATGAATGGCACTCAGCTTAAGAATGTAAACAGAGAAACCGATCTGGGAGTAACAATATCGAGTAACCTAAAACCGAGTCAACAATGTTCAGAAGTTGTTAAGAAGGCAAACAAAATAATTGGCTTTATAGGCAGATCATTTGAGCATAAATCCAAAGACGTAATGCTAACCCTTTACAATTCCTTAGTCCGCCCTCTTCTGGAATACTGCGTTCAATGCTGGTGCCCTTATTACCAAAAAGACATAAACAAGCTAGAACGAGTTCAACGTAGAGTTACCAAAATGATACCTAGCCTAAAGAACAAACCATACGAAGAGCGTCTTAGAGAATTAAATCTATTTCCTTTAACCCAGCGCAGATTAAGAGGTGACTTAATTCAAGTGTTCAAAATCATCAAAGGCATCGACAATATGAACTGTAGTAAGTACTTCACTATCGACCAATCTAATTACACGCGAGGAAACGGTTGCAAAATTATTGGTAAATCTTTTAACTCACACGAATCTAAGAATGTCTTCTTCAATCGAGTTGTCAACTTGTGGAATGGGCTTCCCCGAGACGTTATAGACTGTTCACTTGCTTGTTCGTCAAAGCACCGTTGATTCATTTAAATTCCGCCTAGACAAATATCTCGCATCAAACCCGCGACTGACTGCGTTTGTAAATGAATAACTTTATTTTATCCTCCCCTCAGTTACTAACCCCTATGTCCCCTACTAACTTCCTAGTCCTGCCACGTTAGTGGCAGGGCAATAGTTCCCTTTCCAATGTTCCCTTACCCACTCTAAACCACTGTTTGGACACTTGATCCTCAGTGTTTTGGAGGACAAGCAGCCTAGAAGGGTCACTAGATATGTTGTTGCTTGATTTCCTTTGTACTCCTTTGTACACTACATACACTCGTACTCTCCCTACTTACCACTTCATACACTCGTACTCTCCCTACTCACCACTACATACACTCGTACTCTCCCTACTCACCACTACATACACTCGTACTCTCCCTACTCACCATTTCGTACACTTGTCATAATGGCACACTGAGTTAGGAGGAGGAGGCCACAGACCAACAGACAGAAGACCACCACAGCCCGGCGGCCCAGGCGAGCGGTGATGGGGGCTGTTAGAGTGTAGGCAGGGATCTCCACTACCCCCATCAACCCCATATACAGGAACGGGGAACTAACAAGTAAACGAAAAGTAGATATAAATCTGAAAACAAATTCCATGTGAATTATACTGTAAATTACTTATTTACACATTTTGTTCACTCTATCCAACTGAAAAATAATATAGGGTTTGATTTTTGTTCCGCCAAGCAAAAATAATGTATTCGCTTCTCAGTGTTAGAACAACTTACTATTTGAAAATGCTTAATGAATTGTAGCCAGACAAGCAGTAAATCACAAACCTGAAGGAATCTGAACTGAGTGGCAGGCCGAGGTACACCACCCCCTGCAGGATCCACATCACCACCAGTATCACCATCAGTCTCCTCATTACCGGGGTTCGAACCAACGCCAGGGGGCCCGCGTACCAAGACCCACGACCATCATCTTTACCCAGGACCCTTGGTTCGTGGCTAGTGTTAGTATTGTGGTGGTTGGCTAGTGGGTAATGGTAGTCGCTGTGATCGGATTTTATATGGCTGGAATTTAGGTGGGTGTGGTCGGAATTCAGATGGTTGGGGTTGGAATTTAGGTGGTTGTGGTCGGAATTCAGATGGTTGGGGTTGGAATTGAGGTGGGTGTGGTCGGAATTCAGATGGCTATTGTTGGAATTCAGGTGGTTGTGATCATTGGTTTGGTGATTTTGACTAATATATTGGCTGCTGTTGGTATTTAGATGGATGTCGTTGTCATTTTGATCGTTGTGGTGTATGTTTTGGTGGTCTGGGTGATTGTGATTGAAAGTTTGATGGCTGTGGTCGATAGTTTGATAATTGTTGGACCTATTATATTGGCTTTGGTCATGGCGATTGTCTTCCGATTTGATGTGGTCGGAAGTTTGATATTGAATGGCATGGTTATGGCTATTGTGTTCAAGATTTGGTTGGTTAGTGGAAATTGTCTGCTTATTATTATCAATATTTTGGATAATTATTTCGTTACTGAAGTCATCTTGGATTTGTATTCCGTTTTCTTGGGATTTGACTTCGCTGTGCTTAATATTTTGGCTAATATTTGTTTGTCTGTCATACATGAGATCAGCTTCATTATGTTGATAACTGTGATTATGAATACATTTATAGGTCTTTGTGTTGGGTTTGGAAAGAGCGTCCTTCTCTAGCATATTTTCACTTGGTACAGAATATTCCCAGTTAGTGTCTGTGTTGGTGGAGTTCACAGATTCTATGGGACGTGCACACCATTGTTCACTATCGCTCAGATCACGGGGACATGTATTATTTGATGAAATATCTCCTGTGTCCTCTTCGATGGCTAAATTGTGTCGACTAACTTTATTCTCGGTATAAATTGGCCCTTTATCTATTTTCTTCAATAAGCCACTGGTTTTCTTATTGTAGTTCTCGCTGTTTGTGGAATATAGGTTATTGTCTGCGACGGATAACAAGCTGATGTTATCGGTGAAGCTCAGTTTTGGTCCTTCTTCATCTTTTTGGAGACTGGTTGCAGAGTTCACCTGAAATTTTAAGATGCTTTAATTAAGGGGGAGGTAGCTGATTTGTCTGGACCCCTTTCTCCCCCATTTTGAGCCACATTAGTTTTGAAATTTTTAGACGTTCGCCCCATTAGTTTGTTGATTTAAAGACCTTTCACCCCATTTCTTTGTCAATATCAAGACCTTTCGTGCCATTTAGGTGTAAAAAAAATCCTGTCGAGCGATAGCGAGCCTGACATTTTAGGAGGAATCGGCCTTTGGCCGGAAGTTTTTTCTACCGAAAAAACGTACAAATTAATCTCGAAGGGATGTTTTTTAAAGTTTGGCGGAAGTCTAGCGAGGAAACTAAGAAAAAGACAAACATAATAATAAATAGATAATAAGACCTATGAATATACCGTACCCCTTTAAAGAACATGGATGTGATGACAATTTAACCCCTTCAGTAACATGACGGCTTCTCCATATTGCTGATATCCGATGACTTTATGCAGCTTAAGAAGGAACCTCTATGAAACAGAGGGTAAAATCAAACTGTAATTAGGGGCTAGTGGCCGTTTTTATGGTCTATTAATTAATTTCATTTATTCATTTATTTTTTAGTTTCTTCGCAAGACCTCCATGAAGCTTAGAAAAACACCCCCTTCAAGATAAATTTGTAAATTTTTCGGTAGAAAATGTCCCGGCCGAAGGCTGGTTAATCTTAATTATTACAGGCTCGCTATCGCTGGCCAGGGAAAAATCGACACCTGATTGGCACGAAAGGTCTTAAAATTGACAAAGAAATGAGGCGAAAGGTCTCAAAATCGCCAAACTAACGGAACTAACGTCTTAGAATTTCAACACTAATATGCTAAACACGAGGGAGAAAGTGGTTCAGAAAAACGACCCATCTCTCCATTAAACAATGTTTTCCCTTCGCAGCGCCCAGATACCGAACGATTATTGTGGGATTGCTGAGCGTTGTCTACAGAGATTAGATGCATTAGCACTTCCACATCTAAGGGTAACGTCCTTTTTAAGCTTATTTCGTCCATTAACAGCGCCACGAAGGGATATTTTTGTTTAGAATACCACCCTCAAATCTACGTAATTCAAAAAGTAAATATTATCCCCTTGTTTGATAATTACGGGACCAAAATGGAGTAAAAAAAAAAAAAAAAAAAAAAGAGAGAGAGATAGATAGAGAGAGAGAGAGCGCGAGTCCTGAGGTAACGTCCACATTGATTACATCATGGCCGCTTGTACACATGCCTCACTCAATAACAACAGTCATACTGAACATTAACAAATTAATACCAAAATAAATGATATCTACTGACGGTGCTACAGGAAGAGAGGAGTGCACAGTTATCCAAGTCAATGATAGCCTCTTTCTTTCTCTCTGGCACACACAGTCAACTACAGGAAGAAAGGAGTGCACAGTTATCCAAGTCAATGATAGCCTTTCTCTTTCTCTCTGGCACACACAGTCAACTACAGGAAGAAAGGAGTGCACAGTTATCCAAGTCAATAGTAGCCTTTCTCTTTCTCTCTGACACACACAGTCAACTACATGAAGAAAGGAGTGCACAGTTATCCAAGTCAATAGTAGCCTTTCTCTTTCTCTCTGACACACACAGTCAACTACAGGAAGAAAGGAGTGCACAGTTATCCAAGTCAATGGTAGCCTTTCTTTCTCTCTGACACACACAGTCAACTACATGAAGAAAGGAGTGCACAGTTATCCAAGTCAATGGTAACCTTTCTCTTTCTCTAGTAGCCTTTCTCTTTCTCTCTGGCACACACAGTCAACTACAGGAAGAAAGGAGTGCACAGTTATCCAAGTCAATGATAGCCTTTCTCTTTCTCTCAGGCACACACAGTCAACTACAGGAAGAAAGGAGTGCACAGTTAACCAAGTTAATGGTAGCCTCTCTCTTTCTCTCTGGCACACACAGCCAACTACAGGAAGATAGGAGTTACCAGTTAACCAAGTTAATGACAGCCTCTCTCTTTCTCTCTGGTACACACAGTCAATTACAGGAAGAGAGGAGTGCATAGTTAGCAAAGACAATGACAGCTTCTCTCTTTCTCACTGGTACACACAGTCACCATTCACACTAACTTAACATTCCTGAGTATGGCGGTAGAGGGTATAATTTATGAGAGGAATATTGTAAATTTGTAGTACGTGAAATCCTGTTCATAAGAGACATTTGCCTTAGCCACATCCTTATCAAGAGGGATATTGATCAGCTCCCCCTCCCCAGTCTCTCTCTCAATAATCTATAAACGGCGAAGCTATGGTAGTTAAAAGGGTACCGCCGTGCAAAGGTATTTGGTTCAATTCTGACGAAAATCGGCATATTTACCATATTATACCATTATTAATTATCCATATGTGCCTATTTTACTTTTAATATGAACATATGAACATTTAAGAGCAATACAAAAGGTGGGAATAGCATTTGGGGGATGAAAAAGACGCTATATTGCCGCCCGGTCGTATCGTGAGACGAGAGCCGGAGTGGCGTACACCCTCTCTCCCCTGTGATTGCAAGGATCTGTAGCTGCCTTGCCCGTGTTAAAGAGACCGCGTTAGGAATATGCGCGCGGAAAATTACCCGATAAAATGGGGAATAAGAGGTAAAATAGCTGATAATTGAGGAGGGGAAGGGGGGGGGACACATATGGAGGAGTGGTAGCAAGTAATGGAGGGGAATTATCTCACCTAATCACAAATTACTTTGTTTTGAGTGCCACTAGTATTTTAAAAGGGTTTATTTATGCTCTTCCTCTATTGAGGACGGTCACATTGCACCACAAAAATCTCTACGGTCGGTCGCTGTTTATGGGTTAACATTGTACTGACGGTGGTGGGTGCTAGTAGTGCAGTAGTAAGGGCCTCTGGCAGGGTAACACGGTTCATGGTCGCCCCTCGCCTCAGGATCGCCACCGTCTCCTTCACCCGACCCTGAACCAACAACCAGCGCGGTGATTCGTCCACCAGGCTAAGGGGGTTACCAGGTTCTATATTTCAGTTTTTATTTATTAATCTAGTTTATATATTTATCTATGTATATAATTTTGTGCATGATTTATCTATGTATATTATGTGTTGCATTAATCTGACACTTATTACTGTGCTTAACAATAAAGGCTACTTCTGGTGATGATGTATTTTATATATACAGGTATTATGTGTTGCATTAATTTGACACTTATTACTGTGCTTAACAATAAAGGCTACTTCTGGTGATGATGTATTTTATATATACAGGTATTATGTGTTGCATTAATTTGACACTTATTACTGTGCTTAACAATAAAGGCTACTTCTGGTGATGATGTATTTTATATATACAGGTATTATGTGTTGCATTAATCTGACACTTATTACTGTGCTTAACAATAAAGGCTACTTCTGGTGATGATGTATTTTATATATATTATGTTTTTTCTCTGCAAGCCAGTATGTATTCCGGGGAGAATGTTGAGCAGGTCCACTGGACACCATTATTATTATCTAATGAATGACACATCTATCTACTGATTGCCAGACGTCCTTTTCCCCTAGGGGGTAGCCACGAATGAATCTACTCCAGCGAGGCAATTCGTTCAACTTTCTAGTTATTTCGGGTGAGGGCTATCAACGCGCAAGCAATCGTCCTTCAATGACCATATGGCACATGCTGGATGTATATGCTCATACATATTGAAACACTCATAAATGTGTATGTGTGTTTTTTTGTCTATGTATACAAAGAACACAAAAGGCAAAGCTGCCTGTAACGAGTGCCCCCCCCCCACCCTCCTAATTGAAATAGTGGTTGAGAACCAAATTCAAGATACGTTAGAGTCATAATGTCTGGATACCAGGAACTTGAAGGAGATTAAGTTGTAGGAAGAGGGAAATATAGATTGAGGGAGGGAGTGTGGTTGTAGTGTGTGTGTTTATAATACAGATATACAGTACATGTACTTCTGCAGTACATTATAGTAAAACCTTTAGAATATTATCAGCATATGATAACCCTGATATTACTCACTATAGGAGAGGCAGCATGAGGAGGCAGGGGAAAGATGCCAGAGCCTGCAGGAGCCTCCAGTCCCTCACAACATAAGCCAGACCAGCCAAGGTGACCATCATGAGGGCGTACGGTACAGCCAACATCACACCCACCTTTGGTCTCAACTCAGGACCACACACCTCCATGGCTGCACAAAACAATATAATACACAAATATTATATAGAATGTGTATGTGTGCGTCTGTGTATGTGTGAGTGGTTGTATACCTTTGTGTTCATGAATGAATGATTATGCAGGTCTATATGTAAATATGCAATTGAAATACAATGGGAAACAAGCAATACCAGATATAGTGATCTTTACGAGACGCTTTGGAGATAATTTACCTTGCTTATTTGAAAAGAAATGAACACGAATTATGAAGGAAGGTTATTCATCTGCATGCAAATGACATCAATTATGTATACATATCAGCAATTAGTCACTGTATTGAAAAGTCAGTACTCACAGAGAATAAATGCCGGATAGACCATGAGAGTGTTAGCCAGTCCCAATAGTAACCTTGCTCCCAATACTACAGGTAACCAAGGTGTACCCAACAGTAACACAACACCGACCAGGGTCCCGCACAAACCTGCCCGAACACTCCACCGACGACCGTATCTGTAGGACAAAACCAGATTTACCTATTATGTATCGCTTTTCATACCCTATTTTTGAGTTTTGTGTAGTTACATGATACAAATAAAATCAGTAAGAGAGGCCAGGCAAATGAAACAAGAGTTCCAGCAACTCCACTCCTTACTACTTTACATGCCGATAAAGTTTCCCTTGGTGCTGACAATGTCCCCCATCTCACCTCGCCATAACTTACGCCATCTTTGACTATCCGTGCATTTTTTAAGGGAGTAGTGCTTGTTTTTTGGTCTATATATGTATTAAATATTTATATTTGAGTTTCCTTGCCAGACCTCCATCAAGCTTAGAAAAACACCTCCTAGACTCTCCTTCAAGATAAATTTGTATATTTTCAGTAGTAAAATTACAGGCTTGCTATCGCTCGCCAGGAAAAAAATCGACACCTAAATGGCACGAAAGGTCTTAAATTTTACAAATAAAACTGGGCGAAAGGTATTAAAATCGCCAAACTAATGGGACGAACGTCTTAAAATCTGGAAGCTAATGGAACTAAACATGAGGGAGAAATTGGTACAGAAAAACGGCCCATCTCCCCTTAAGATCTCCGTTTTCTTATTGTGAAAAGCCTGTTATTCTTTCGGCAAATTAACAATATTATAATGATTAGTTTTGCAAAAGGTAAGATTATAATTATGAGGAGTACATACTCTTCATAAAACGTTTTACTATAGTCCGTTCATTCAAGGTTGGGCAGATATCGTAACCTCTAACCTCTCATAACTCAAAAAGGGCTTGAGTAATCGTGCTAATATTTCTACCAAATAGGAAGATTTGGCTAGGGAATAGATATGGAAATCGACAGCGGCCTTCAACCATCCTACACTTCTCTTATATTCATAACATAGAATTAAATACAAGCAGAAACCATTTTGTATTAATTATAATAATGTTATCATGACCTAGACTTTATCAACACTTAAGCCGCGGTGACCGTCATATGACGGTCGAGAGATAAATGGACTATTCTCCGGTACCCATCATATGATGGGCGGCATTCTGAGCACATTAGGGGCTCTGAGAGAGAGTCCGCGCGTTGGGACGACGATAGGCAAACTCTGACCGGTCGGCACCACCACTGGGCCTCGTCCGGGACCATCGCCGCCTCCAAGGTTAAGAGTCTCTTAACCTTGGCCGCCTCTACACACACCCGGCCTCGCGAGATAAGGAAAAAACTGAGGAAATTACCTTATTTAGGGTATTTTCACCTCCGGTTGCGCGATCGCTACAGGATAACCCGTGATCGAACAAGATCGATGATTCAGGTGTCATTGGAAAGCTCTATTATCGCCATTTCACGGATACATAATTGTATTACGCTCTGGCTCTTGTGTATGCATGAAAAAGAGCATGGAATGAAGCTCGTTTTCGGTAAATAACTAAATATACCCGCCTGGCAGCTAGGTCATGTCAACAAACGGCCCCTTCCTAAAGGGGTAACACGCTAAAATAATATGAAGCGGACGTCATCCTTAATTAAAATAATGTATGTATGTATGTATGTATGTATGTATGTATGAATGTATGTATGTACTTAGGCACATACCCTATAGCTGGGGGTGGCTGACTCGAGACAGAACGTAACATAATAATATATAAGAATGTCACCCGTACTATAATAAAACAAAATATTATAGAAAAATTGACGTCACCCTTACTAAAACACACTAAAATAATGAGAAAAGAACGTCCCTCTTATAGAAATGGTCAATAACAAAAATAAACACCAAGATTTTCAATACAATAATCTCATCGGCGAACAATCTTCTTCCAAGTATGCACTCGTTCATGGATCTGCCATATTTTCAAATCGATCCGAAAATTGACCGACTGGCAGAAAGTAAACGTGTATTTTTTATGGGGACCCTCAACATTGTCTTTTTCAATGGACTTCGGGTCACCAATATCAATCCCAAAAGGGTTTACAAAATCAAAGTCAAAACCTTCAATACCGGAACTTGGCTTATAATCAAAAGGAACTTGATCATTTATAGGGTCGGCATGAGCTTGATTCAATAGCATTCGGAAAACACTTGAGTTATTCACCTTAATGACTCGCATATCATCACGTTTGTCCATGACGGGGAAGGGGGTTGTATTAACCTGACAAGCGCGATATAGACCTAGGTGCTAGGGTAGTTATTTGTGCATTTCTAGCCCTGGATTCTGACAGAATTCGTTATATTTACAATATAAACCATTATTTGTTTTCGGTATGCTTTTATTTTACATATATGATGTATATATGAACCTTCAAGAGTGCTAAAATAAGTGGGAAAAGCATTTGGGTGGTGAAAAACGAAGATATTGGCCACCCGGTCATAATCTCAGGCGAGAGAGAGACACAGGCAGCCCTCCCCTCTCGCTGTCTGGGAGTCAACTGAGACGAGCGGGGCGGTGTGTGCCGGTGTCTGGGTGTTGCATAACGATCTTTTATGCAATCCACTTGTGCTACATTATCGCGGGAGAGAAAAATAACCGATAAATGATGATAATAAGAGGAAAAATAGGTGATAATTGAGGAGGGGAGGGAGGGGGGAATTAGGTGGGGAAGGAGGGGAGGGGGGTGGGTGAGATTTACATGGATGAGTACTGGAGGGGAATTATCTCACCTAGAGACAAATTCCTTTGTTTTGATAGGCCCTTTTTTTTTATGGAAGGCTTTTTTTATGGTCCTGCTTCCGTGAGGCCTATCGCGTTCCCTATAGGAAGCCTTCCGTGAGGCCTATCGCGCTTGCCGGGTTAATATCGAGGGCAGGAGTAATTTTAGTTTGAACCTGCATAATCCTATATATTATTGGATTATATAAATACCGTTATATATTATACTATATATTACAGGATATAAGAACATGAGAACATAAGAAAATGGGAGTCTGCAGAAAGCCGATTGGACTACACAAGGCAGATCTCTGTCACATCCAACCCTAATTATAAGGCCTAATTATAAGCCCAGCTTACTAACACCATTAGGACTGACATCACCGAAACGGTCAGAGGTCAGAAAAGCGGGGGTCTGCAGAGCGCTGATTGGCCCACACCTGACAGATCCCCCTCACACCCAACCCATCTCGTCCATATGCCTATCTAATTTTATTTTAAAGCTACCTATCGTTCTTGATCCCACTATAGGTAGCCTATTCCACCTATCTACAACTCTGTTACCAAACCAATATTTGCCTATATCTTTCTTGAAACGAAATTGATCTAATTTGAAACCATTTGTACGAGTTCTTTCGCTATCACTGAGCTTTAGCACATTTTTCATGTCCCCTTTATTAATCCCACTAACCCACTTGAATACCTCTATCATATCCCCTTATATAGTATGTATATTAGGTATAATATGCTTAGTCAATCTTATAAAAAGGTGAATGAAGGCAAAGTTACTAGAGCAATAACAAAATACGTCGTACTGCGATCACAACAGGAAAACTTTAAGAACTAACTGGAGAAGATCAAAGAGGTTCGGTGATATATCTTGTCAGAATCAACCAGCTTTTGTCAACTAATGCTGCATGAATAATATTAGATTTAGCACACAAATATGTAAGTAACTGACATTTAATACATGATATTTAATACATGAATAATTTTAGATTTAGCACACAAATATGTAAGTAACTGACATTTAATACATGATAGACAGTATATGAGAATTGCGTACAAAATATAAATATACATTTTTGAAGGTCAAGTTCACGTTATTAATGAGAGCACAGGTGTCACGAACAAAGTCTGTCTGTCTCACGCACGCACACACACACACACACTCTCTCTCTCTCTCTCTCAATAAGGGTGTTAGGAGGAAGGAAGGGATATAGTAGGGGAAGAGCTAGAGGGTGATATTTAAGGGGGTATGGTTTATTTATTAGTATATTTATTCATTTATTATTGTTTTAGTTTCCTCTCTAGACCTCCATCAAGCTTAATTAATTATCCGCAAGATACCTCTTCGAGATCAATGTTTACATTTGGCCGTAGAAATATGTCCCCGCTGGAGGCAGGTTGCTCCTAAATTACAGTCTTACTATCGCTCTCTAGGAAAAACAAAACAAAAACAAAACAACAACAACAACAACATCAACAACAACAACAACAACAACAACAACAACAACAACAGACATCTGAATGGCAGAAAAGGTCTTAAAATCACCAAACTAATGGATCGAACGCCTTAATATCTCAAAACTAAAGGGGCTAAACATGAGGAAGAAGGGAGTCCAGAAAAACAAACCTTCCCTTCACATTAGCACTAGAAAGATATAACAATATTAACCATTTCATAAACGATGATGCGTGTCTTCATATTTTATTCGGATTAGGAAGGATCTATGGGTGCCGAGGTGTAAATTCAGATACAGTTGATTCCTTTGATCGCTAGAGGTCCTTCCTAAGTCGTATACAATCGGTTTGTGTTAGCGAAAATAGTTTGTCAATGATGTAGTCTAGTTGAAAGGATAAATAATTATATAATGTATGTATGTATGTATGTATGTATGTATGTATGTACAGGGGTGTAAAAAGTACTTAATGATTGTACTTAAGTCCAAGTAAAAGTATTTACTGAAAAAGTTACTGAAGTAAAAGTAAAAGTTTCCAACTAGAAATGTACTTAAGTTAAAGTAAAAAAGTATCTACCGAATGAATTACTTAAGTACCAAAAGTAAAAAGTAATATCCCAATCTATTACTATATATATATATAGCCTACTGTATATATATATATATATATATATATATGTGTTTCTAATCTAAGACTGCCGTGGTGTAGTTGATTAAAGCGCCGGCTATCGTCTTGACGGTCGGCGGTTCGAACCCCACTGAGAGATTAGAAACATTTAGTGGCTCACGTGTATTATACTCAATATATAATATATATATATATGTATATATATATATATATATATATATATATATATATATATATATATATATATATATATATATATATATATATATGTGTGTGTGTGTCAACATGAATGAAAACTCATAGTTAACTATTACAGGAACCTTGACCTTGTGTTCCCCTCTTGTTATCTTACAATCACACACTTCTTATAATGTAAAACTTGCAAGATATACAGACGAGTCTATATAATCAGTGCTATTTATAACCAGTGCTATTTATAACATTCTGAAGAAAAAATAGAACCAAGCACAGAACAAAAAACATATTCATTATGCATATCTAATTGAAGAGATTAAGATTATATGACATTGAGAAGGTGCTTTGATTGGGGATAATATCTCCTTAGAATATATTCAACTCGGTAAAAGCTGCAACTAAGTTTAGGTTCAATTAGTTCAAGACCATAACAGAATAGATATTAAACAGGATTAATTATGATTATGCTGGATTAAACAAGTGAGATTAGGTATAAGGTTTGGGAAATGAAAATATGGCAAGTTAGATTATATCAGGCTTGAATATATTGTAGTTAGTAAATAACCTAATAAATAATATTACAGTATGACACTATGCAGGTAGCTCTGTACGAGGGACTTTGTACAGGCATATATTTATACTTGAGGATTTCCCTAAATTTAGTTTTACTCTTGATGGTTTGCTCATGTGTTCGTTATATAATTTCAATTATCTATGTCTTCAGATCGTGAGGAGTGGTTATTTCAAAGCCATAGTTTACAATCATTTCTTTTTTACGGAATAGCATAATTTATATTATCATATATTTATATAATCTTCATTTAATCAACAAAGGACAATACATTTATTCTTTGAAGGATTATTCTATATTGCTAATGCTAGTTTAACAATTCTGGTTAGCTTCGTTACATGAAATTCAAAAATGTATTCCGTTCAAATAAATATAGATGAGGGTCTAGTAAAATATAGATGAGGGTCTAGTAAAATATAGATGAGGGTCTAGTAAAATATATATAAGGGTCTAGTAAAATATATATGAGGGTCTAGTAAAATATAGATGAGGGTCTAGTAAAATATAGATGAGGGTCTAGTAAAATATAGATGAGGGTCTAGTAAAATATAGATGAGGGTCTAGTAAAATATAAATATAGATGAGGGTCTAGTAAAATATAGATGAGGGTCTAGTAAAATATAAATATAGATGAGGGTCTAGTAAAATATAGATGAGGGTCTAGTAAAATATAAATATAGATGAGGGTCTAGTAAAATATAGATGAGGGTCTAGTAAAATATAGATGAGGGTCTAGTAAAATATAGATGAGGGTCTAGTAAAATATAAATATAGATGATGGTCTAGTAATATAGATGATGGTCTAGTAATATAGATGAGGGTCTAGTAATATAGATGATGGTCTAGTAATATAGATGATGGTCTAGTAATATAGATGATGGTCTAGTAATATAGATGAGGGTCTAGTAAAATATAAATATAGATGAGGGTCTAGTAAAATATAAATATAGATGAGGGTCTAGTAAAATATAGATGAGGGTCTAGTAAAATATAAATATAGATGAGGGTCTAGTAAAATATAGATGAGGGTCTAGTAAAATATAGATGAGGGTCTAGTAAAATATAAATATAGATGAGGGTCTAGTAAAATATAGATGAGGGTCTAGTAAAATATAGATGAGGGTCTAGTAAAATATAGATGAGGGTCTAGTAATATAGATGAGGGTCTAGTAATATAGATGATGGTCTAGTAATATAGATGATGGTCTAGTAATATAGATGATGGTCTAGTAATATAGATGAGGGTCTAGTAAAATATAAATATAGATGAGGGTCTAGTAAAATATAAATATAGATGAGGGTCTAGTAAAATATAAATATAGATGAGGGTCTAGTAAAATATAAATATAGATGATGGTCTAGTAATATAGATGAGGGTCTAGTAATATAGATGATGGTCTAGTAATATAGATGATGGTCTAGTAATATAGATGAGGGTCTAGTAAAATATAAATATAGATGAGGGTCTAGTAAAATATAAATATAGATGAGGGTCTAGTAAAATATAGATGAGGGTCTAGTAAAATATAAATATAGATGAGGGTCTAGTAAAATATAAATATAGATGAGGGTCTAGTAAAATATAAATATAGATGAGGGTCTAGTAAAATATAAATATAGATGAGGGTCTAGTAAAATATAGATGAGGGTCTAGTAAAATATAAATATAGATGAGGGTCTAGTAAAATGATCATGCTGAGTCACGGGTGGAAAGTGTAAGGTGTTAAACCTTTGGGATCAGGTGGTACAAAGGGAGGTCATTAGGATATGTGGGGAGGACTCTCAGCGCCATATACATATAGGGGTCACCTTTGGGATCAGGTGGTACAAAGGGAGGTCATTAGGATATGTGGGGAGGACTCTCAGCGCCATATACATATAGGGGTCACCTTTGGGATCAGGTGGTACAAAGGGAGGTCATTAGGATATGTGGGGAGGACTCTCAGCGCCATATACATATAGGGGTCACCTTTGGGATCAGGTGGTACAAAGGGAGGTCATTAGGATATGTGGGGAGGACTCTCAGCGCCATATACATATAGGGGTCACCTTTGGGATCAGGTGGTACAAAGGGAGGTCATTAGGATATGTGGGGAGGACTCTCAGCGCCATATACATATAGGGGTCACCTTTGGGATCAGGTGGTACAAAGGGAGGTCATTAGGATATGTGGGGAGGACTCTCAGCGCCATATACATATAGGGGTCACCTTTGGGATCAGGTGGTACAAAGGGAGGTCATTAGGATATGTGGGGAGGACTCTCAGCGCCATATACATATAGGGGTCACCTTTGGGATCAGGTGGTACAAAGGGAGGTCATTAGGATATGTGGGGAGGACTCTCAGCGCCATATACATATAGGGGTCACCTTTGAACTAGCTAAGGAATGTCACACCTACATTCAGGGGAATGTCCATGGGAAATGCTACCTGGAATTTCAAATCTATTGGGAAGAATATTTAGGAAATTTGCTGAAGTTGTACTCTACAAAATTAAAAGAAGTAAATGAAATGTAGTGGAGTAAAAGTACAAGTAATTGTTCTAAATACTACTTAAGTTAGAGTAAAAGTACTGGACAAAAAATCTACTTTTAAAAAAGTAGATACTGAAAAAATATACTTAAGTACTGTACTTGAGTAAATGTACTTCATTACCTTTACACATCTGTGTATGTATGTATGATTGTATGTACAGTA
Source organism: Paralithodes platypus (assembly GCA_032716605.1). NCBI lineage: Eukaryota > Metazoa > Arthropoda > Malacostraca > Decapoda > Lithodidae > Paralithodes > Paralithodes platypus. Next base: position 11,343,114 of record CM064560.1, on the reverse strand, counting down.
TGTATATACTGAGGCACATACCCCATAGATGGTGGTGGCCGATGTGAGACAGAGCCCGAACAGAAACAACATATTTTAAAGTTCCAATTCTTAGGGTCCTGGACCACTTTTCGCTTTCCCTCGCCCCTTACTCTGTCTCGTCTAGTAGGTGAATTTTACAAGGGGAGCCTCCCGCCCCCGAAGTACGAGAAGGAGGACAGGAAAAGAGACAGATAAAAATGGCTAAGGTTGGGTAGAGGATGCCAAACCTCAATCCGTACCGGCGACGCCTTTTTAATTATATTCTAGCTATATTTAGACGATGTTGTGCAGTATAAGAAGGATTTGTGGTAGTATAAAGGGCTATGTGAGATGGTTCGAAGCCTGTTATTTGCTGGAGGCCGTCTTTAAACTGAATATAATCGTCTGATAGCAGCCATACTAAAGTTGAAAGGACGGCACCGGTGTACCAGTCTGCTTTTCCCCTCGTCCGAAATTCCCCCTGGGGGAAATCTGGCCCAGGATAGATTTCCCCCGGGGGGGGGGGGGGAGTTTGGCCTTGGATATTATTCCCCCCTCTTGGCCAAAATTCCCCCCACCCACCCGGTTATATGGTAAGTGTATCAATGACTTTAACATGACTGAAACATCAAACAATGGCTCGACCATCACAAAAAAAATACGAACATAACATTAGGTTAGGTTAGGTTAGGTTAGGTTAGGTTAAGTTAGGTTAGGTTGGTTTGGTTTGGTTAGGTTTGGTTGGTTAGGTTAGGTTAGGTTAGGTTAGGTTAGGTTAGGTTAGGTTAGGTTAAGTTAGGTTAGGTTAGGTTAAGTTAGGTTAGGTTAGGTTAGGTTGGTTTGGTTTGGTTAGGTTTGGTTTGGTTAGGTTAGGTTAGGTTAGGTTAGGTTGGTTTGGTTAGGTTTGGTTGGTTTGGTTAGGTTAGGTTAGGTTAGGTTAGGTTGGTTTGGTTAGGTTTGGTTAGGTTAGGTTAGGTTAGGTTAAGTTAAGTTAGGTTAGGTTAGGTTAAGTTAGGTTAGGTTAGGTTAGGTTAGGTTAGGTTAGGTTAGGTTAGGTTAGGTTAGGTTAAACAGTCCTTCAATAAAGTCATTATGTTAACTAACGGTTCCTATATAAGGGGGGAAAAATGTCCAAGAGGGGGAAAAAATATCCTAGGTCTGAAATCCCCCCCCCCCCCCCCCCCCGGGGCAAAACAACCCAGGCCACTTTCCCCGGGGGGAAATTGAGCCTAGGCTACTTTTCCCGGGGGGAACTTCAGTCAGGGGGAAACATTTCCTGCTACACCGGTACTGTAGTTATTGAGGGGAGGTTATTCTATTTATATTTTGTATTTTCTTATTATTATATGCTTTCTTCTAGTTTGCTCCCTACATCTCTATCAAGCTTAAAACAAAAAAATCAGTATCCCCCTTAAGATATATTTATACATTTTTCGGTACAAAATTTTCCCGGCCAAAGGCCGGTTGCTACTAAATTTCAGGCTCGCTATTGTTCTCCAGGAAAAACATCCACACCTAAATGGCACAAAAGGTCTTAATATGACAAAAAAATGGGGGCAAAAGATCTTAAAATTGCCAAACTAATGGGGCGAATGTCTTCAAATCTCATAAATAATGAGACTAAACATTAGGGAGAAAGAGGTCCAGAAAACAATAAATATAAGTGTATTCATTGATAAATAGGCCATACATACTGAGCACTAACCTCTATAACGATACAAGGACAAGAGTTATCAAGCTAATAATTCTACCATATGGGAAGAGTCAGCCAGGGAATAGGTGTGGACATATTTAGCCTATTTGCTCTAACTTTTTTTTTTAGGAACACTGCTTCTCCCAGCATGTGGGGGCTTGGATATAGGCTGAGAAGTGTTGCCAAGGTCTTAGAGCATTGCTCAAACGTTGTGGTACCAGGTGTTGCCTTATACTGTCAGTTACAAGGATCATATAATACTGACGGCTGGCAGCCGTTGCTGGGACTGGGGAGTGATTTATCTACTGACGGCTCTATGCCATCGCTGGTACTGAACGGGTTAAGGGCAAGGTGTCAATTATTTATTTATTTGTTTCTATATTATTACATTAGTTTCATCCCTACGCCTCCATCAAGTTTTATAAAACATGCTCAAGACCCCCCTTCGAGATAAATCTGTACATTTTTTGGTAGAAAAATATCTCAGCCAGAGGCCGGTTCCTCCAAAATAATAAACACCTAAATGGCACGAAAGGTCTTATTATTGACAAATAAATGTGGGGACAGGTCTTAAAATAGACAAACTCATAGTAGTGAGGGCAATCGGTACTAAATAGGACAAGAATTGCTCACAAGGTGATACAAGCATAAAACTTTCCACAATAGTTCACAAAGATCTATTTTACAATTTCAGGGCAGGAGCCACCGAGATTTCAGTGTTGCATAGCAACGGTTGCTAGGCAAATAATTTTCCTTAGCAACCGGCAGCAACAATGCAGTTTCTGGAAAACTGTGAGGTGCTATGGTTTTTTCTCAACTCCTTGTTCTAAAAAACATGTAGCATTGCATTTGGAGATCATATACAAGAATTATGTGGCATAAAATCCAATTTAGGGCAAGTCAGGCTATAAAAATGCCACTCCTAAAGCTTCAGACACTTGTCTCAGTCACTTTTGCATTTGCAGTAGGCTGTGCATTTTAGATGCGCATCAACACATTTGCAGTCTGTGCATCCTCCTCGGCAAGAACACTTCAGTAGTTCTGGGCAGGTTGCACTGGCTTCGGGCAAGTTAGACCACAGAGGCCTCCACTTTTCTGGGCAAGTCCATCCCCACTCACTTGGAGAGGGCAACTGTCGTTCTGGCACCGTGGTGCAGCCCCAGTGGTGCCCACCTTGTAGTACTGCCCTCTTCATGTGTTGCTGTAGAGCAGCCTTGGTTGGAGGTAGACATGATATCTGACGTCCTATGTGGATGAACAGATTCTTTCTGACTTCATTGATGGAACGAGAAGTTGCTGTCCTGTCATAGAGTCGAATGGTGAAGTACTCCAGAGAAGCCTCAGTCGCTTCACCAATTTGTTCAGGTGCATTGTGCAGCTCATAGAATGTCGCAGTAAATTCATCATGTGCCTCCCACACTTTCCATGCAGTCTTCTTTCCCACCTGGACCAGATGGGACACGGTATCACAACCTGTATAAGCATGGAACACAGGAAGTGCCAAGGATCTTTCTGTGCCAAGTGAAGCACATATTTCATGAGCTGGGATGTACCTAAAGTCCTTTCCACAACCAAAGGCAATCCAGAGTTCTATCTGCTGTCTCTGAGCCAGCTGCTGTACGACTGCCACTGCCAATACTACCACGTCAGTGTCCACAGTTCGAACAAGGATCTTGTGGAAGCCCTGCATAACAGCATCACTGACATGCACCATGATCCTCGAGTCTGCCTCCTCATGGATGCAGGGAGCAATGTTGCTGGTGTCTCGTGTAGGTAAGCATAGCACATTGGCACCATCAGTAACAATGAGAGTCTGGTCTCCTGATGCATTTTCCAGCAGTTCCTTGTTCAGGAATGTAAACAGGTCTGTCTTGTTGTTGGCCAAGCAAAGGAACTGCTGCCAGTTCTTTGGTGTTGGGCTAGACGCCCCAACTCGTCTGCGCTGAATAGGACCAATGACACGTTGTTCTCTTGTCTGTGACTTGAGGCTGTTATCGAAGTACTGGTCCCAGACAACATCCACTCTCAGAGCCTGACTTTGAGCATTGTTTATGTATGGAAGAAAGACCTTGGCAGCATAGTCTCCAAATGTCTTGCAGCCCTCAGGTCTAAGAAAGTGAACAAGTGCCGCACCATCCATGATTCGCACTTCAGTCTCTGGTGTCACATCATTTGATGACCCTACTTTCTTTTCAAGACATTCTATGAGATCAGACTTCTTCCCTGGACGTAGCTGCCCATAGGCAGACAGAGATGGAGGAAATGGGAGGTTTTCATGATTGAAGAAATTGTTCAAGTCACCTTTCCTTGTCTGACATGCAACATACAGACTTGCAAACAGCGAAGATTCACTTTTGAGGAGACTGACTTTGTCCCCTGATTTGTTTGATCGTTTGCCATGGACATTGAACAGTACCACCTAGTTCCTGGTAATTGTTGCTGTGATTGGCTTAGTATTTGTTCTGAGCCGCTCTTCCACAAATGTTGCATACTGCTCCTGACCCTTTGATGCGAGAGTGGTTAGACACTCGACTGACTGCTCATCCATGATGTCCTTTGTATGGAGTCTGAGAAGGTCCTGCCCTTCCTCCTCAAATGGGCTCCCCATGTCCTCCATTACACTAACTACCGCCTGAACCTGTCCAGCAAACAACTTCTGGGTTGACCGGGTTTGTTCATGATGGTTTCTTTGTCCAGAACTTTGTTGTTTCCCTACCATGGTCGCTTCAAACTCAGAAATTACTCTGACAAGTTCTGGTCCTGCCACTGCCCATCTCAAGAGGGAGTTTGCATCCTGGGTAAGCCCGATGATTCCGCCTTCATCCTTCATTACTCCATTGTTTTGTTCATGGCAGTGATCGACAGCAATGAGGGAGAATTTTCTCTGGGATTTTGCCACAACAAACTTGCCTTGCTGAAATTCTTTGGCAACATCTGGATGAGTGTGAGATAGACTGCTCATGTCACGCACATGTACGGACATCCAACGTGCGTAGTGCATGTGGTTGAGATATGGTGATATGGTGATATGAGAGACTCTTTGGTGTCCAGTTGACAAAAAACACAGATAGTCCAATCAGTTGCTTGAACAGATGAAGATGAGGCACTGGCCATTTCTGTGAATATTCAGTACGTCTTGACTATCACTGTGCGCAGATCAAATATATCAAACTTGCTGAAACTGGAAACAAAATATGATTAAGGCCGAGGGATTATCCTTTTACCACCTTTATCAAATACATCTGTTGCACACATTCCTTTATGGGATACAACTAGGTTCAGTTTCCCTACACCTAGCCCGATCGTTCATCCAGTGCCATTTAAGTCCCGTGCGATCTGTACACCTTCCGGGTAATTCTTAAGCCCCGTTACCCTTGGCTCGGCTCTCCCGCGCTGGCACATCCTGTCAATTCAGGCGCGGCTATCTAACTACAGCTACCAACTACAAACTACAGTTTAGTAGCTAGTGGATTTGGGGCTGTTAGATAGCATTTGGGACACTGATCTAGATATACTAGTACTTATTAAAGTACTAGTATATCTAGATCAGCTGGCACTGAACCCCATGATGAGTTACACAGCAGTGATGTCACCAGTGTGCCCTGGTTGTGTGCTGACATTCACTCTATTATATAGATATATATGCTTTTATACATCTTTTGAACCATTTTAGGAGTGAATATAGGAAAATAAATAAAAGTACAAAGTCATGACACTTCATAGTAGTTCAGAAACTGCATCGTTGCTGCCGGTTGCTAAGGAAAATGCTTTGCCTAGCAACCGTTGCTATGCAATACAGAAATCTTGGTGGCTCCTGCTCTGAAATTGTAAAGTAGGTCCTTGTGAACATTTCCGGGAAGTTTCATGCTTGTATCACCTTGTGAGCAATTCTTGCACCCATTTCCTTGACTACTTTTAAAATCTCAAAACGAATGGGGCTAAACATGAGGGAGAAGTGGGTCTAGAAAAAAATGACATACCTCTCCGGCAAGTGTTGACATATGGCCTACCTATGATGATTGGACTCTACCGTACTGTACTTGTCAGCAGTGATTGGACTCTACCATACTGTACCTGTCCGCTGTGACACCGGTGAGTATGGCACCGCAGAAACAGCCCAGGGTGTAGAGGGTCTGGAAGAGTGATGACAGTCCCGCCCTGTCACACACCAGGTCCCACTGGAGGGGCAGAGAGAGAGAGAGAGAGGGGGGGACACGGTTAGGTCAAATATATACAGTTAAGGAGAGGGGGAGCGGTAGCGGTTATTTTTGGATCTACTGTATTTATATATATATATAAATATTTATTTATTTATATTATATTAACCTCGCTATACCTCCATCAACTACTATTTAGTTAACCCACTGAGCCCCAGCGACGCAAACAGTGCGTCGGCAATGTATGTAACGCTAAACTCCAGCGTCACATACGTTGTGTCAGTGTTAATTACTCTGGTCCTATGGCACCTAGAGGGCTCAGATTTGTATGGGAACTGTGTAAGTATCCCACGCAACCATGCCGATGGTTGAAAACTCTCAAAGTCCAACTGTGTGCGCGTGAGTGCGCAAAAACATGGTTTTGGGGGGTTATTGCCTTCAATTTTTGACTCTTGTAAAATCGACTTTCGGGGGCTCCGTAGGACCCCCTTTTGACCTTTTTGATAGTTTTTTTGTGGTTTTTCCTTCATTCCTAACCCATTCGCTATTGTTTCTGGAAAAAAACAAAAAATTCAAAACCTGATGGTCCCTGGTGGCACATTTATTTATAACTAGCTGGGGCTCAGTGGGTTAACGGGAGATTCATATTTATTTGTTAATATATGTATTTATTTAGTTTCCTACCAAGACCTCCATCAAACTTAAAAAATATCCCCAAGATCCCCCTACCAGATAAATTTGTAATTTTTTTGGTAAAAAAATATCTCGGCCAGAGGCCCGGTTCCTCCCACAATTTAAGGCTTGCTATCGCTTGCCAGGAAAAGATCAAGACCTGAATGACACGAAAGGTCTTTAAATTGACACAGAAATGGGGCAAAAGGTCTTAAAATCGCCCAACTAATGAAACAAACGTTTTAAAATCTCAAAGCTAATGGGACTAAACATGGAGAAAAATCAACTCCTCCCCCCCCTTAAAGATAAGTTAACCCGGTGACATCCTTTTCATTATATTCTGGCATCTATTAAACGACTTTATTCAGTTTAGAAAGGACGTCTACCAATTTAAAGGCTACAGATTATCTCAATTAATCCTTTCAGTTACCATATATCCTTTCCGAGCTTCATAAAATTGTTCAAATGTAGCTGAAATAAAATATGTAATGTCGCCGGTACTAAATGGGTTAGTATATAAGTAGATAGATAGTAACATACACTCATACATACATACATATTATAATGATTGATCGAAAACAAAATCATGACAATAAACTTTTGAATCGAAAACAAAAGAATAACTTGTTCATCTATGGCTTAGTTTCTTCAACTGAAGGGACTTAATGTAGAACAGATACACGAATACAGTTTATGTAAGTTTCTTTACATATGTAGCATGGACAATAATGGACACCAACCAAGCTGACCTATTACTCGTGGCCCTGTTTGGCCTAGGTTCACTTTCACTGTTGAGGCTTCTGTTTTGTGTACTGCTGGATGGTGGCGGGTTATTTTGATTAGTAGGCATTGCTGTTGGTCGTGGTTGCTGCTGTCTGTTGGATTTCTTTGTTCACATGACATGTGGGTATTTGCAGTCCTTGATCGGGCACACTTTATGCTCCAGTGAATATTTGCATATGATTTGGTGAAAATATTTGCAATTTTCACCATTTGTGCATCCTCTTTTCTTGTTAAGTTCATGCTTTCTAACTTCATGCAGGCCTTGGGGTGTGAGAAAGGGCAGTTTTTTCCCTCTCTTCCATGTTTGCACACTCCTATTTTGTAGTACCTGCACACTGGTGGAGACTTCCTTTGTGATCTTTGTGATCTTTGTGTGTTTGTGGTTGTACCAGATGGTGCTGCAGAGGGGTGGTGGGTTCTTTTGTTCCTCTCAGTCTCATGACCGGTATGTTGCTGGGTGCTTTCTGCTCCTGTGGGTTCTGTACCCAGGGGTGCTGAGAAATCAATGTCCTCAGGGCTGGATCCCAGTGGAGGCACTTGGATTTCATTCTGACTGGAGTTCACAGGCTTGGGTTCCCTTTGTGGTAGGTTAGTCCTAGGTCCATTTTAATCATCCACAGAATTTGGCCTACCAGTACCGGCACCGCTGTCCGAGTCAGGTGGGCCACTTGATGCTTTCTGGGATTCTATGTGGTCATTGTCCTCTTGTTCTGCTTTTAGGCATTCCTTTAGTTCATCCAGGAGCTCATTGTAATTGGCATGGCTTTGTATGGTGCAGGCCATACATATGTGTTTCCTACTGGAGTCTGGTAATTTTGTACATGTGTAGTGGGTCACATGTGGCAGTTACTGAGTTACTACATTTACTGCCAATGTCACAGTGTTTCTGGCATTCTGTGCATGGGTTTATATCTGACCCATATGCTTGTCTACATTTTTGCTGCTGGCAGCCATCGTGTGAGCTTTTCTTATAACTTAAATATTGGATATATTTGATACTATTTGCACTTTTACCTTACTTCCTATTAGTCACTGATCACTCAAACACACTTAAGTAGAGTCAATAGACTTAATACTAGTAAGTATGTCAGGAATATTGCAAAATGTTTATAAATAGTGGGAGCTCACTCAGCACTCATGCGCAACCACTGTTGTCAAGATCTTATTTTCTTGTAAATATATTATTTTCTGAGTATTTTTTATAAACATAGGTTCACTGTATATTCATAGATTACACTGCACAGTTTTGTAATGACTGCTTTAGTTTTTCTTGATGAAAATCACAGATATATCAGAGAGCACTATCTTCTGGTTCCACTCAGCAGGGCTACCAACTACCTACCACAGGCTGTTGAGCAAAGGAAAAAATAGTTGGCATCGCAGGCCGAGGGGATGTAGATCCCTTTTCCTTTTTCCCTCTAGGAGAAAAACCCAATGATTCCCTCATCCTCTCTACCTATGATTTCTTGCCCCTCCTGCTGGTCTTAGGGTTGAGGGCAAGAGGTCCCCCCTACCCGGCTTGGTAATGGAGTCATTGTGTCCTTGTGTCCAGGCTTGGCAGGCTCAGGTAGGTGAGGTCTGGCTGGCTGGCTGGCTGGGGCTGTGGGAGGCCTTCTAGTCAGGTGTCACGTTTCCATTTTCATTCTTCTTAGGCAGGTGGGGGAGGTTTTGGTTAGTGAATGTAGTACTGGTATCTCCATTACCTCAAACTTCCCATGCTGTGAAAGAAAACCTTATTTCATGATGAACTCCTCCATTCCCCTCTGGAGCGACAATGAGAGTGCCAGTCTGGTAGATTTGGGCATAACACATACATACACACATAATATGTATACATAACAGTATCTACTGTTTATGTATATATCATACACTTACCTCCATACTAACTGTGGAAGAGAAGACTGATGTATCGTAGATCCATGAAGTACACGGTACCACTTCTTCTTCCACCTCTCCAACACCTTCTCTTCCCTCTACCATTCTCTCTCCTCTCGCTCTACCGATTCTCTGCAGCCATTGTATCCTATCTTCATATTCTTCTTTCAGTATTGTTCTTTCATTTTCTTTGTTATCTCCTCCTTCCAGTTGTTTCACCATGAAGCATTCGGATCTGATAATCGGATAATAGGTGTACAATATACTGTATATATATATATATATATATATATATATATATATATATATATATATATATATATATATATATATATATATATATATATATATATATATATATATATATATATATATATATATATATATATATATATATATATATATGTACCGGTATACTGTATGTACAGTATATATTTAATTTATTTTTTCAATATTCCAACTACTCCCTTTCGGGCATAGGCTGAGAGCTTGTACTGTACATACAACCGGTCAACACGGTGAAGCCTGTGAGGTCTTGTTCCAGTCTAGGGAGTGATACATGTGAAGCACCTTGAGCTCCACCCGTGGCTCGAAGCAGCCACATCTCTGAAGCTGCATTGCCTATGTGCTTCACCGTCTTACCCCTTAGACTCGAACCCTCACTCTCAGAACGCCACCTATTGAGCAATTAACTCACTAGGCATTGCCCCCCTATAGCATATTTTGAATATGGGAATATTCATACAGTGCTATTTAATCGGGGAATAATGAGGGTATTTTTCTGGCACTTTCGGTGGGATTTGTGGTAATGCACTGATACAAGATACAACACAAATTCCATCCCAATAATACTGTCAATTGATATATCGGGATTCGAACCCCGGACCATTGGATTACCAGTCCAGTGGCGAGACCACTCCATCACACACACACACACACACACACACATACATACGGTCACGGTGGCCGAGCGCGCTTAGTACTCTGTATTGGGAGCACTAGCTCTGGTGTCGGGGGTTCAATCCCAGGCGCCGGCAGGGGAAGTTCTCTCAAAAACTTTCCCTGGCCGTGAAGGCAAGATCTGGGCGGATCGTCTCGGGGGACCCACAAAGTCTCATGCCCACGTCCTACTCCCTTGGGAGTATGTAGGCGCTCTCGTTAGCTGCCAGGATCAGTCTGTTGATCCATTAGGATAAGATCTAGGTTAAGTCTGTGTATTTCAGCCCCATTGGCTGCCGGCTTGAAATAAACCGATTATTATTATTATCATTGCATATATACATATATATATATTTTCTTTAATACATACGAGGTTGAAAGAAATGGCAATTTCTGCATTGGAAATTTTATTATTCAATGTGTCCAGGTCTCTGACGAGTTTTTCCTGGGTGGCAGGAAGTAGATGAATGAGGTTAGCAAAATTCATGGTGGTACAGGGTTACATTAATGTACATGATGATACAGGATATACGACGAGTTTCACTGGACAACCAGCATTATCAAGTAAGGATAGAATGATATAAAAGGTAAACAGGAAGGGTATATATAGAGGGTGGAGGATCAGAGGAGGCGAAAATCAGGGGGCAAATGTCTGCTATTGGTGGAGGGGTATTCTAGGAGTGTTAGAGAGAGATCCGCGTCATGCAGGCGCACTGGATGCGGGAAGGTGATGGTCGGTTGGCGAGGTCGAAGTTGATTGGCTGCGTGTTGAAGGGCGTGGCCTAAGTTGCGTTGTACGTGTGGCATCGGCAGAAGACGAAGCTGAAGGAAGTAGCGCGGGGGGCTGCAACAAGGGCACCGGGGGGCGAGGGGGGGTGTTAGGCCCTGTAGGATAGTGCCTTTTGGCAGAAGGAAGGATCTGAAGGTCCAGAGTTTGGTTGTTGATGTTAGGATGTAAGGCTTGGATATATAACGCTTCGAGTATTGGTAATCTCCTTGGGTCACTTTCTTTATCGAGTATGGTGGTGTGTTTCGCTAACTCGTTGCATGTGAGGTGGGGGTTGTTAGGGGTGAGATAGTGGTCTTTGATGGCTCCAGCCTGAAGGTGAAGAGTTAACCGACGTGAAAGACGAGTCTGCGTCATGCCAATATAGGAATGAGGTCCACAGTCCTCATAATTACAGGTATGATGGTAAATGACGTGATCGTCGGTCATCGGGCTCTTTATCTTGGTGGAAACTGGTTTGTTGCTGAGAACGAGGTTGGAGGTCTTGGGGGATTTGTAATAAATGATTAATTTGATTTTGTTTTCCGGGTTGGTTGGGTGGACATGCTTGGAGATTATTTCTTTTATGACAGCCTCATCATTTTTGTGTTCAGAGGACATAAAATTGCGGTAGATCTTGATTTCATTAGGGGGGGTCAATGTTGGGAGGGCTTTGGGTGTATCATTTTTCAAGATGGTGGTTGATGGTGCTGGAGACGTCGGAGTTGGAGTATCCGTTATTCACTAAAACTTGAGATAGTCTTTCTAGTTCCTGGTGGGTGTCAGCCCAGGTAGAGCAGTGCGTGAGGGCTCTCCTTACATAAGCGGAGATGGAGGATAGAAGATAACGGCGGTGGCATTCACTATTGCCGTTGAGGCATTGTCCTGTGTTAGTTGGTTTAGTGTAGACAGTGGTTTTGAACCCCTGGTCGTTCAGAGCTACGAGGATGTCGAGGAAGGGGATTTGTCCATTGTTTGATTTTTCAAAGGTGAAGTTAAGTCCGGAGGTCATGAAGCGACGCTGGAGTTCCTGTAGTTCGTGGAGGTCCTTGATTTGCACGAAGATGTCATCCACGTATCTACAGTAGACGGTGGTTCGTTGGGCAGCTAGGAGCTCTTCCTCGATGGTACCCATAAAAAACTCGCAAAAAGAACTCCTAGGGGGTTGCCCATCGCCACACTCACCATCACCGTCACCTCCTCTCCCCCTACGTGCCCTGCCAATACAACCTAACTCAGCCCACGATTTCTTGGAAATTTTACGAGACGCCCCCCGGAACTACAACCACACAATCGCCTCCCTCGACGTAGAAAGCCTGTTCACCAACGTGCCAGTGGATAGGACCATTGACATGATTCTACATCGAATTTACCATTGCCCCGATACACCAACACTGGACATCCCGTAGAAGGCCCTGAAAACACTGCTGGAGCTATGTACCAAGGAGGCCCCCTTCCTTTGCCCCCGGGGCAACATGTACAAGCAGATTCACGGTGTGGCGATGGGCAGCCCCCTAGGAGTTCTTTTTGCGAACTTTTTTATGGGTACCATCGAGGAAGAGCTCCTAGCTGCCCAACGACCCACCGTCTACTGTAGATACGTGGATGACATCTTCGTGCAAATCAAGGACCTCCACGAACTACAAGAACTCCAGCGTCGCTTCATGACCTCCGGACTTAACTTCACCTTTGAAAAATCAAACAATGGACAACTCCCCTTCCTCGACATCCTCGTAGCTCTGAACGACCATGGGTTCAAAACCACCATCTACACTAAACCAACTAACACAGGACAATGCCGCAACGGCAATAGTGAATGCCCCCGCCGTTATCTTCTATCCTCCATCTCCGCTTATGTAAGGAGAGCCCTCACGCACTGCTCTACCTGGGCTACCCACCAGGAACTAGAAAGACTATCTCAAGTTTTAGTGAATAACGGATACTCCAACTCCGACGTCTCCAGCACCATCATCCACCATCTTGAAAAATGGTACACCCAAAGCCCTCCCAACATTGACTCCCCTAATGAAATCAAGATATTCTACCACAATTTTATGTCCTCTGAACACAAAAATGATGAGGCCGTCATAAAAGATATAATCTCCAAGCATGTCCACCCAACCAACCCGGAAAACAAAATCAAATTAATCATTTATTACAAATCCCCCAAGACCTCCAACCTCGTTCTCAGCAACAAACCAGCTTCCACCAAGATAAAGAGCCCGATGACCGACGATCACGTCATTTACCATCATACCTGTAATTATGAGGACTGTGGACCTCATTCCTATATTGGCATGACGCAGACTCGTCTTTCACGTCGGTTAACTCTTCGCCTTCAGGCTGGAGCCATCAAAGACCACTATCTCACCCCTAACCACCCCCACCTCACACTCAACGAGTTAGAAAAACACACCACCATACTCGATAAAGAAAGTGACTCAAGGAGATTAACAATACTCGAAGCGTTATATATCGAAGCCTTACATCCTAACATCAACAACCAAACACTGGACCTTCAGATCCTTCTATCTATCTATCTATTGCCTGACGCCGTGATCCCCGAAGGGGTGGCCACGAATGAACTGCCCCCATGCACCTCTGTCCCCAGTCAGTCGACGCCCCTCCCCCCAACCAGCACCGCCTTCGTTCATATACTTCCTCACTCCATCCTTCCACCTACAGATCCTTCCTTCTGCCAAAAGGCACTATCCTACAGGGCCTAACGCCCCCCGTCGCCCCCTGGTGCCCTTGACGCAGCCCCCTGCGCTACCTCCTTCAGCTTCGTCTTCTGCCGACGCCACACGTACTACGCAACTTAGGCCACGCCCCTCGACACGCAGTCAATCAACTTCGACCTCGCCAACCGACCACCACCTTCCCGCATCCAGTGCGCCTGCATGATGCGGATCTCTCTCCAACACTCCTAGAATACCCCTCCACCAATAGCAGACATTTGCCCCCTGATTTTCGCCTCCTCTGATCTTCCACCCTCTATATATACCCTTCCTGTTTACCTTTTATATAATTCTATCCTTACTTGATAATGCTGGTTGTCCAGTGAAACGCGTCGTATATCCTGTATCATCATGTACATTAATGTAACCCTGTACCACCATGAATTTTGATAACCTCATTCATCTACCTGCCAGCCAGCGAAAACTCATCAGAGACCTGGAAACCTTGAATAATAAAATTTCTAACGCAGAAATTGCCATTTCTTTCAACCTCGTATGTATTAAAGAAAATGTATTACCTGGCTTTACTAACATATATATATATATATATATATATATATATATATATATATATATATATATACAGTATATATATATATATATATATTATATATATATATATATATATATATTATATATATATATATATATATTTTTTTTTTTTTTTTTTTTTTTTTTTTTTTCTATGTGATTGAGGGAGGCAAAAGGCATAACTGCCTATAGCGAGTGCCTCCCCCATAGTTGAAAGAGTGACAGGGCCAAAATCAAGGGACGTTCGAGCCAAAATGCCTGGACACACGGAGTTTGAAGCAATTTAAATCATAGGAAGAGGGAAAGACTGATTCTGGGAGAGAGTTCCAGAGCTCAGATGTTGAGTAGAAGAAAGTTTGAGAGTAACGTTTCATTCTTGGGTTGGAGAGTTGCACAGAGTAGGGGTGGGATTGAGTTGCAAGACGGGTACCACGTGCCCTACGTAAAGGAGGTGGTATGCACTGGGAAAGCTCTGAGGAACACTGATTATTATAGTAGCGATAGAATAGCGAGAGAGATGCAACATTGCGGCGGAGAGAGAGAGATTGCAGAGAGTTGGTGAGTGGACGGGAGTTAATGATACGAAAGGCCTTCCTTTCAACTTTGTCTAGGAGAGCGGTGTGAGAGGAACCTCCCCACACATGTGAACAATACTCAATACAAGGGCGCACTATGCCCCTGTACAGAGCAAGAAGCTGTGCAGGGGAAAAGAACCCCCTAAGGCGGTTGAGCACACCCAGCTTCTGGGAGGCTGCCTTAGCAAGACTGGTAATATGGTCCTTCCAAATGAGAGCAGAAGAAAAAGAGACACCAAGAATATTGAGAGAAGATGAAGGGTTGATTTTTGTATTGTTGAAGAATAAGGGATTTTCCGCTGGGAGATCCTGACGGGTAGATAGGTGGAGAAATTGGGTTTTGGAAGCATTAAAGTTAACAAGGTTTTCTCTGCCCCAATTGGAAATAGTATTTAGATCAGAATTTAAGAGTTCTATGGCTTCATTACGTTTGTCGTTGAGGGATTGCTGGCTGGGGCGTTCTGAAAAACTAATGGAGTAGTGTAAGGTTGAGTCGTCTGCGTATGAATAGATGGGAATTAAGGTACAGTTAAGGAGATAATTTATAAAAATTAGAAAGAGAATAGGAGATAGGACAGAGCCCTGAGGAACACCGGAGTTTATAGGGTGAGGAAGTGAACAATGGCCGTCCACAACCGCAGCTATGGAACGGCCAGAAAGGAAATTAGAGACAAAGGCACAGATGGAGGGATAGAAACCGAAGGAGGGTAGTTTAGAAATTAAAGATTTATGCCAGACTCTATCGAAGGCTTTCGATATGTCTAGTGCAATAGAAAAAGTCTCACCGAAGTCCCGAAAGGAGGATGACCAAGAGTTAGTAAGATATGAAAGAAGATCACCAGTAGAGCGACCCTTAAGGAAGCCAAACTGGCGATCTGAGAGCAGATTATGAGAAGAGAAAAGAAATTTGGAAGCAAGAATAGTTTCAAAAACTTTAGAAAGACAAGAGATAAGAGCAATTGGACGATAGTTGGAGGGTTGAGAGCGGTCACCCTTCTTTGGAACAGGTTGAATGTGAGCAAACTTCCAGCATGAAGGGAAGACTTTAGAGGATAGACAGAGACGAAAGAGTTTGCCTAGGCAGGGAGTCAGCACGGAAGCACAGTTTTTGAGAACAACAGGAGGAACACCGTCCGGACCGTACGCCTTATTAGTGTTAAGCCCAGAGAGGGTAGAAAGTACATCTTTAGAAGAGATTAGGATATTAGGCATAAGTAAGAGAGAGGAGGGCGGAGAGGGAGGAATAGCACCGGAATCATCCAAGGTGGAGTTTCTAGCAAGAGTTTGAGCGAAGAGTTTAGCTTTGTCAGAGGAAGAAGTGATGGGTGTGCCATCAGAGTGGGAAAGGGGAGGGAAAGACGAGGAAGAGAAATTGTTGGAGAGGTTTTTGGCTAGATGCCAGAAAGCTTGGGAAGAGCTAGAGTTGGATAGTTCAGTGCATTTATTATTGATGAAAGAGTGTTTGGCAAGTCGAAGAACAGATTTGGCTTGATTCCGGGCAGAAACATATGAGGAATGAGAGTCTTGAGTTTTAAGGCGTCGGTACCGTTTGAATGCTTCCTCCTTATTGCGGACAGCAGTAGAACAGGCGTGAGTAAACCAAGATTTTTTAGCATTAGTCTGAGAGAAAGAGAATGGAATGTGTGCTTCCATGCCCGATAGGATTACCTCGGTAATGCGTTCAGCACTCCCCGAGGGTCCTCGGCCATGGAAGCAGAAATCATTCCATGGGAAATCAAAGAAGTACTGCCGAAGAGCCTCCCAGTCGGCAGCGCCAAAGTGCCACAAGCGCCGCCGGCTAGGAGGATCGGGTAGCTGTACTGGAGAGATAGGACAGGTGACAGAGATAAGTTTATGGTCGGAGGAGCCCAAAGGAGAGAAAAGATCGACAGTATAAGAAGAAGGGTTAGAAGTTAGAAACAGGCCAAGAATGTTGGGCCGATCTCCGATTCGATCCGGGATACGGGTGGGTTGCTGAACTAACTGCTCTATATATATATATATATATATATATACCGGTATATATATATATATATATATATATATATATATATATATATATATATATATATATATATATATATATATATATATATATATATATATATATATTTATATACACTGTATATACATATATGAACTGTATATATATATTTGCACACTGTGGTGATACAATTCTCATACTCATAAATATTAGATAAAGTACACCGAAAAATCCATATTTATGAACAAGGACATATGAATATACAATTCACACATAGCTATGACCCACAACCACACATATATACTATATATACACACAATTACTCACGCATATATGCAATATGCAATATAAAATATACAATTCATTCATAACTTCAGTGATAGGAGAGGTTGGGAATGCGATATCCCCCCGGATGAATAACAGGGGTGCTATTGGTCTCTGCGAGAGGGCTAGTTACCACACAGAGGCCCATGTCTCTTCAACAAATTCCCACGGCGAGTAAGAAGCATGAGGGGCATCTCGTTAGACAACTTCAAGAGAGCCCTCGATGTCGAACTTCAAAAAGTGCCAGACGAGCCCATCTTCGCAGCGGAGCGTGCTGCCCCTTCGAACAGTCTGCTGCACCAAATCACTATCCAAAACGAGGGGCTGCGCGCTCCTCGGTGCTGCTAGAAGTCTGGCGAACTCAACCCAAGTAACTATGACACACACGCACACGCACACACACACACAAACACATAAACCGATTATTATTATTATTATATTATTATTATAATAATAATTATGTTTACATATGGATACAATTACTCACGCACACAAACACAAACACAAAACAATAAAACACACGCAAGAACACATTAAGACACAGACATATACTCAAAGACGGAAGAGTATCATACAATATTAATTTCAGCAGGACAACTGTAAATATACAGTATGTGCAGAGCTTGATTGTTTAATTACTGTGTATCAAAGTGAGATATACAGTGTGATAAATGTGTGTTGGCTGGGCGGGTAGGGGGGGTGGGCGGACTCTATCTATCTATCTATTGCCTGACGCCGTGATCGCCGAAGGAGTGGCCACGAACGAACTGCCCCCATGCACCTCTGTCCCCAGTCAGTCGACGCCCTTCCTCCCAACCAGCACCGCCTTCATCCATATACTTCCTCACTCCATCCTTCCATCTCTCTTTCGGCCTACCTCTCCCTCTCTATCCTTCCACCTCACTCTCGTACACCTTCTTAGTCATTCTCTCGCTTCCCATACGTTCCACATGGCCGAACCATCTCAAGGTATTCCTTTTCACACTTTCCAGCACATCTACCTCCAAACCACACCTCCTTCGTACTTCCTCACTCGTCTGTATCTCCGCACGCACTTCTCAAGTAACTCATTTCCACCCCTCTCACTCTTGGTCTGAGTCTCTTCTCAAACGTCCATGCTTCGCTTCCGTATGTCAGTGTCAGGATTACCACACTGTCATGCAAGGACTTCTTCACTTCCATACTGACCCCCCAATTTCTTGTTACTGCTTTCAGTGTTCCTACAACCCTCTTCCCCTGTTGTATCCTCTCCCCTCTCCCGCACTTCTTCATCCATAGTCCCATCTTTACTCAACACACTGCCCAGATACTTAAAAGAGCTGACGATCTCCATAGCCTGTCCGTTCAACTTCACCACACACTCTGTGACTTCACCCCTTTCGAATACCATAACCTTGCTCTTCTCCGCATTTACCTTCAAATTCCGTTTCTCACACACTGTTCCAAACTCATTTACCACACCCTGCAACTCCCATTCATTATCGCTCATCAGAACTGTATCATCCGCAAAGAGCAGTATAGGCAGCTTCCATTCATTTCCCTCCCTTTTCAGCGATACACCAACATCCACTGCTCTTCCTAGTATTTCTTTCATGACTCCATCCATATATACAGTAAACAACCACGGGACATCACACACCCCTGTTTCAACCAATCATTCAGGTCAAAGAACTCGCTCTGCTCATTCTCCACACGTACTGCCGCCTTTTCACCCTCATACATGCTCTTCACTGCTTTCAGCAACTTGCCATCAACTTCACTCCGTATATTCTAAGTAATTTCTACATACCTTCTCTATCCACTCTTTCATAGGCCTTCTCCAAATCCATAAAGACAACATACACCTTTTGTTGCTTCTCCAGATATTTCTCCACAACACAATTCAGGGTAAAAAACTGATCTACACATCCTCTTCCCTTCCTAAAACCTCCCTGCTCATCACCTATCCATTTCTCCGTTCTCACTCTCACTCTCTCAATCACTACCCTACTGTACACCTTCCCTACTACGCTTTGAAAACATATTCCTCGGTGGTTATCACACACTCCTGTTTTTCCCTTTGCCCTTATATAGGGGAACTATTAGGCCAGTCTTCCAGTCATCGGGTGTACTCCCCTTCTCCCATGCTAGTTTGCACATTTTCCATACCTATTCGATCACTATCTCACCACCATACCTCAACATTTCCCCACACACTCCATCTGTTCCTGGTGCTTTCCCCAACTACACTCTTTTCATGGCTTCCCACACTTCTGACCTCCTGATCCCCACCTCCTCCTCCACTACTTCTCTTCTTCTTCCTCCCATACCATATCCAACTATGTTTGCTGGCTCTTCATTCCTTACATTTAGCAACTCTTTGAAGTACTCCCTCCATCTTTCGACTCTCTCTTGCTTCTCGGCTAGCATTCTCCCATTCTTATCTTTCACACCCTTACTGTTTCCCGTGCTACCTTCCCTAACTTTCTTGACTTCTTTCCAGAACAGTTTCTTACACTCCCTCCATTTTTCACTCAGATTCCTTCCAAATTCCTTATCTACTCTTCTCTTACTTTTCTTCACTACTCTCTTCACCACTCTCTTTCTCTCCAAGTACCTCACTCATGTCTGCCTCTCCAAATATCCATTCCCTCTACTACCCAACCACTCTCTATATGCTTTCTTCTTGTCTTCCACAGCTATTTTTACCTCTTCTCTCCAGCATGCTGTACCTTTCACTCCCCTCCCTCTTCTCCTCACTCCACACACCTTCTCACATGCTGCACAGATCTCTTCCTTAAACACCTTGCTCATCTCCTCCACTTCCTCCATATCTTCCAGGTCGAACCCCCCTAGTCGTCTTTCTACTGCTCTCCTGTACTCTTCCCTGATTTCCTCCTCCTGTAGCCTCTCCACCCTCCTCACCATTCCACCCTCCTCTTGCCTCCCTCCAGCTCTCCTCACCCACTTCTTTTGTATCCATATTTTAGCTACTACTACATAAGGATCAGACAGACCCCCTCCAATACCCCTAGACACCCTAGCATCCAGCACAGATTTCTTCATTCGTTCATCCACACATATAATTTAATCAATCAGCGACTTTCGTTCCACCACTGTTTCATCCTTCATCGTCCACACCACTTTCCATGTGTAGCTGTGTATAATTCTGTGTCGGAAGAAGGTGTAGGAAGAAGGCTATCCACAAGTGCACTACCATTCCCATTCACCTCTGACGGTACCCCCCACCCTTCCACCACTCCATCAACTGTCCTATCACCCACCTTACCATTCATATCCCCAATCAGAAATATTCTTTCGTTCTTGTCAAACTTATCCAGGCACGCCTCCACATTCACCCAGAACTCCTCTTTCTCTCTTACAAGTGTATCCTCTGTCGGAGCGTACACACACACACAATCACCCACGTTTGTATTCCTATTTTCATTCTCACCCACACAATCCTTGAACCCACAGACCCATATTCTCTTACACGCTCCTTCCATTTGTTATTTACAAACAAACACGCACCTTCTCTCGCTGCTCCCTCACTCACTCCAGCACACACACCCATTCCACACTCCCACTCTCTCACATCTGTATTCTGTACCCCTTCATTTGGTTTCCATCATTCCACATACTGTACATCCAGCCTGGCATTCACTAACACTTCCAGGACCTCTCTCTCTTTTGTGCCATCATTCATGCCACTCACGTTCCATGTAGCTATTCTAAGATTGTCCGTAAGATTGTTCATAGTCGGTCGGGATTCGTC
The DNA here is from genome assembly GCA_032716605.1 of Paralithodes platypus. NCBI lineage: Eukaryota > Metazoa > Arthropoda > Malacostraca > Decapoda > Lithodidae > Paralithodes > Paralithodes platypus. The sequence goes on along the minus strand of CM064560.1, from coordinate 11,322,323 downwards.
AACACAGGGTCCGTGCGCATCCGAGGCTAATCGTTCGTTTTTCCGTTGCTTCATTATTTTTCACGGGTGGGGGTGTCAAGCCCACCGACCCAACCTCTTTAGTCGCCTCTTACGACACGCAGAAGGCAGAAGGGGGGGGCTCTAATAATTTTATATTTATGATATAATGCTTTGCCATACACATTTACTTTGAGTGGAAGATAGATTTAACAAATATAATCGAATGCATACAAGATATCTAGAATTAGATATCAAAATGTTAGCGAGATAAAAATGTGAATAGCATCATTGTATTGAAGAGATTAATCGGGACCATTTCCGACCCCATGCATATAAAAGCTCATTCCTAAGACGGGAAATTCATAAGATGTTGTTAAAAACCAACTGATTGGTTACCCAAAATCTTCTCATTTGACATAATGATCATTACAGACATAAGAACAACAGCGAACGGAGGTTTGCAGACTAAATGGTCAACATATGGCAGATGCCTCTTACACTCAGCAAATTTCAATCATATATTTATCTAATAGTATATTATTTTTGGAAAGAGTGTTGTCAAATCATAAAATAGTTCTCCTTGTCAAGATTTGTTTCGGACTGTAAGCGACCTAGGCGATTTTGCGGATCTCTCCACTAATAATTCTATAGTTTACGCTGTGTGTTGAAATGTCTGTAGTTGGCACAATTTAGAGCCATTACATACTGTTGTTTATCATATTTTATAGTCACCAATTATCATAAATAGCAAATATTCTTAATGAAAATCCAGGTGTTTTCACGCCTTTTTCATGATAATTAATCAGCATATTTTGTTTTTGTTTTTCTATGTGAGTGAGAGAGGCAAAAGACAGAACTGCCTGTAGCGAGTGCCTTCCCCATAGTTGAAAGAGTGACAGGGCCAAAATCAAGGAATGTTCGAGCCAAAATGCCTGAACACACAGAGTTTGAAGCAATTTAAGTCATAGGAAGAGGGAAAGACTGATTCTGGGAGAGATTTCCAGAGCTCAGCTGTTGAATAGAAGAAAGTTTGAGAGTAACGTTTCACTCTTGGGTTGGAGAGTTGCACAGAGTAGGGGTGGGATTGTGTTGCAAGACGGGTACCACGTGCCCTACGTAGAGGAGGTGGTATACACTGGGAAAGCTCTGAGGAACACTGATTATTATAGTAGCGATAGAATAGCGATGCAACATTGCGGCGGAGAGAGAGAGATTGCAGAGAGTTGGTGAGTGGACGGGAGTTAACCCGGGAACTGCAGGGAGACTCTTAAGAGTTCCCCCGGCGGACTGCGGGGAGACTCTTAAGAGTCAGAGAAAAAAAAAATCAACTTTTGACATCGAAAAAAAAAAAAAAAAAAAAAAAAAAAAAAATGGCCCCTGGGCCATGCAAAATCTCAGTCCTCTACCTCCCCTCCTTCCCCACTTTCCTCCTCTCCTTCAGTTATCACCTATTTTCCCTGTTATTCCCTTATTCTGAGGTATATTTTCGTGCTAACATTAGAAATCCGGTTACAGGGTGTGGTCATCACTGATAGCAAGCGAATGCAAGAGAGAGAGAGAGAGTATCGATCGACTGTGTCTCAGTGGCCTTGGGGGAAATTGGCGGGAAAGCAGCTTGCCTCACCCATACATTATACAACTCGCGGGCTATATCTCCGATTTTGACCATCCAAACGCTGTTTTCACTCGTTTTATTGTTGTTTCAGGTTAATACCTTTATAATCAACCCATAATAGGTGCATATGGATAAGTATTAATGCTATTAATGGTACAATGAATATTTTAGTGACGGAAACTCCTCAAATACGTCAGCATAGGGGGACGTTTCCAATTACCCCCATGCGCACTTGTTAGGTTAATGATATGAAAGGCCTTCCTTTCAACTTTGTCTAGGAGAGCGGTGTGAGAGGAACCTCCCTACACATGTGAACAATACTCAATACAAGGACGCACCGTGCCCCTGTACAAAGCAAACAGTTGCGCAGGGGTAAAGAACCCATTGAGGCGGTTGAGCACACCCAGCTTCTGGGAGGCTGCCTTAGCAAGACTGGTAATATGATCCTTCCAAGAATATTGAAAATATTGAGAGAAGATGAAGGGTTCATTTGTGTATTGTTGAAAAGTAATTGATAGTGTTGTGGAGGATTGAGACGGGTAGATAAAGGGAGAAATTAGGTTTTGGAGGAATTGAAAGTAAAAAGATTTTCTCTGCCCCAATCAAATATAATCGAGAGATCAGAAGATAGGCGTTCTATGGCCCTGTCACGTGAGTTTTAGAGTGATTGCATGCTGGGTTGTTTTAAAAAAATAGTTGAATAGTGTAAGGTAGAGTGGTCAGCATATAAGTCGATAGGACTAGAGGTACAGTTGAGGAGATTATTAATGAATATTAGAAAGATAACTGGAGACAGGAAAGAACCCTGAGAAACACCGGAGTTGATATGTTGAAGAAGTGAGCGATGGCTGTCCACAACTGCAGCAGTGGATCGGTCAGAAAGGAAATTAGAGACAAAGGCACAGATAGAGGAATAGAAACCGCTGAAGGGTAGTTTGGAAATTAGAGATTTGTGTCAGACTCTATTAACACCTTACGAGCGGCCTATGCGGTTTATTTATGTGTACCGCACAGTGGGGTGTTTTTAGCCAAAATAGGGCTGTTTACGTGATCATTTTCATGCCTAAATAAGACCCAGAACGTAAAACAAGTACCTATCCCTGAAAGGGCATAAACAGAGCTTTCGAATGACACCATAACGATCCTTGTATGATGGATAGTTTTCTTGCAATAACCGTGCAACGCGAGTGCAAAAAGCAGGTAATTCGGTACTTTCAGTACATAATTGAGTATGTAGCGAGTGAGAGAGGGAGGAGGGAGCTGAGATTTGTGTCAGTAGGTTCGCCGCGGTGGTCTGGAGCAGTCATACGCTCGCTAGTCTCCTGCCACCACTTGTCTCTCTCTCTCAGCCACATTACGTGCTGAAATTGCCACTCGAGTTATGTCGAGCGCCGCCACATAGTCCAGCTTTATTTAACTCGACTTATGTTGCTCGCCGCTAATTATGGGTTAAAGGCTTTCAATATGTCTAGTGCCATAGAAAAAGTCTCACCGAAGTCCTGAAAGGAAGATGACCAAGAGTTAATAAGATAAGCAAGATCACCAGTAGAACGGCCCGTAAGGAAACCATACTAGCAATCTGAAAGTAGTATATGGGAAGATAAATGCTTAAGAAATTTTGAATTAAGAAGAATTTAAAATACTATAGAGATGCAAGAAATGAGAACAATTGGATGATAGTTGGAGGATTGAGAGCAGTCACCCTTCTATGGAACAGATTGAATGAGAGCAAACTTCCTGCAAGAAGGAAAGACGTTAGAGGAAAATACAGAGACGAAAGAGTTTGCCTAGGCAGGGAGTCAGCACGGAAGAACAGTTTTTGAGTACAACACGAAAAACACCATTCGGACCGTACACCTTCTTAGTTTAAGCCCAGAGAGAGCAGAAAGTACATCCTTAGAAGAAATTATGGTATTGGGCATAAGTAAGTGAGAGTGGGGTGGAGAGGGAGGAGTAGTGCCGGAATCATCCAAGGTGGAGTTTTTAGCGAAAGTTTGAGCGAAGAGTTCAACTTTGTAGAGGGATGTTTGTCTACTTTGACTTCAATTAACACTCAAACCGCGGCGCCCGACATATGTCGGGCGAGAGAATAATGGCCACCCCTGCGGTGCCCGACATTAGTCGGGCGGGATTTTGAGCACATTATCGGCTCTGAGAGAGAGTCCACGTATTGGGAGGACGATAGGCGGGCTCTGACCGTTCGGCATGGCCCTAGTGCCACGACTGACACTAGTTCTGCAACATTCCACACCCACGGCCTCACTAGACCAGGAAAAAACTGAAGAAATTACTGTATTTTAGGGTTTTTTACCTCTCGTTGCGTGATCGCTACAGGATAACCCGTGGTCTTACAAGGATGATTCAGGTGTCATTGGAAAGCTATATTATCGCCCTTTCACGGGTACATAATTGTATTACGCTCTGTCTCTTGTTTATACATGAAACAGAGCATGGAATGAAGCTCGTTTAGGGTAAATATGCCCGCCTGGCAGGTAGTAGAAGTTACAAACATCCCTGTCGGTAAGGGGTTAATGTGCCCATAAGCTTGCAAACTACAGAAGCCAAGCTAATAGGTTGATATTTTTCAAGACATGATGTGTTCCCTCCTTTATATTTTGGTGTCACATTTTCCAGGACAGAAAAGAATCACTAAGAAGAATAAAATGTAGAAAGAAGAGGAACCAAGAAGAAAGAAGAATAACTAAGAAGAAACAAGAAGAAACAAGACAAAAACAGAAACTTACATAACATATATTACTGTTCGTTGAGAAGTAGAACAGCTCGACACAAAATAAGAAAAGGTAGGCGCCATTGTAAAGCCCTAGCTTCCACTTATTTATTTTTTTATTTTTTTCTATATTCCAACTACTCCCTCTCGGGCATAGGCTGAGAGCCTGCACACTCTACCGCTAAACACGGTGAGGCCCGTGAGGTCTTGTTCCAGTCAGGGAGTGAGACATGCGAAGCACCTATTCAGGGCTCGAACCCAACTCCATCCCTGAAGCTGCTTCGCCTCTGCGCTTCACCGTCTCACTCCCCAAACTCGGACCCTCACTCTCAGAACGGCACCTATTGAGCAATTACCTCACTAGGCATTGCCCCCCTGTAGCATATTTTGAATATGGGAATATTCATACAGTGCTATTTAATCAGGGAACAATGAGGGTATATTGTTTGGCATTTCGGTGTGCTGTGGTAATGCACTGAAACTAGGTACAGCGCAAATTCCATCCCAATAATATCTTCCCATTGACATATTGGGATTCGAACCCGGATCCATTGGATTACCAGTCCAGTGGCAAGGCCAGTCTGCCACACCTCCCCTGTTACACTAACACATAAAGGTACTGTATATATTTCGTAGCTATGTTATTGCCGTTATTCCAGAACGGATGAAAAATCGTATATGTATGTATGTATGTATGAATGTATATACTCAGGCACATATCCCATTGCTGGGGGTGGCCAACTACAAACAGAGCCTGAACAGAAACCTTTAAAGTTCCAATTCTTATGGTCCAGGACCACTTTAGCATTCCCTCGCCCCTTTGTCTCGTATATAAACCAAGTAATTAAAGGCAAAATAAGTGAAAATGCGATGGAAAATCATAGCCACAATTAGTAACAGGCTAGAAACAAATATATATAATAAAAATCCTGCCAGTGTGCCGCCGCCTATATGGTGTTAAAGCAACCCTTACAGTAACAACGTGACCCAACAAGGAACGCATGGACATACCAAGCAACACCTAATTTACGGGAGAGGATAAGGCATTGTTCGTTTATAGAAGTGAAGGTGATACAGCTGACAATTACTGACCACTTGCGATTTTCCGGCCATAAAGAAGTTGGAGCTGTAGACCTCGATATCTTGCAGAAACACGAACAATGTGTGGGTTCTGATAGATATAAATATTGTTAATATGATCTGATATGCAGTCTTCCAACATTTCAGCGGGGCCAGGGCTTCTTTTATAATTATATACCATTATAGAGTAATAGAGTAGAGTAATGGCAAACGAAATATATAGACTTAACATACCCACTAGTTTGTTCATATACAGTATGTGTTCTGAATTTCTCCTATACTGTATATATATATATATATATATATATATATATATATATATATATATATATATATATATATATATATATATTTGTAAATAGCCTAAATGCCATAAATATTCAGTAAGAACTCCTGGGCCAGCTGGGATGTTGACTATATGTATGTCTATATTGTACTTACAACGTATTTTAGGTTGGAGTAGGACTACATTTCGTTATGTGCAACTTTAACTTCCTTATAACCCGAACATTAATATAGGTAGCGCCAACGAGCTTGACAATAATCTTGATCCCTTAACTTCTTATAACTCAAAATAATTGAAAGCAATCGGGCTGATATTTCTATTATTTGAGAAGAGTCCACCAGGAAATAGGTGTGGAAATTTACAGCCAGTTTGTTCAAGGTCCTTTTGAGTTACGATGAGGTCAAAGATCGAGATAATTGTCAGGTTGGTTGGCGCTACCTATAGTGGGCTATGGACAAATCTACTGTATTATATCTAGTTATTATTAAATGATGAATTTAATGAAGTAGTACATGGATTATTCTTAAGTTTTACGTGATTATTATTCATGTAAGCATAGTTTATCATTGACTGATAATATCAAGTATTATGCTGAGGTACAGTACTGCAGCTGCCAAGTATACAATGATTATGTATTTATAAACACTCAAGTTTTGATAAGAAAATACGATAATGAAGATAAACTGTTGTGAGTAGGGTGGGTTGAGGTGAAAGTAGCGCTAATATATAACATCTATCAACACTATCAGCACTTTGTCCCCATATAATAAGCACATAGTTACCGATATTAGTCGTAAGATATGTTTGGTGTCTCTCCGCGTTCAGCCAGCGGCTAAACGCAGGTTTGACCTTCATCTCTCACCAGAAGCGGGCTTTTCTACGGTGGTTGTCTGCGTTAGGCCAGCGGCTTTAATACAGCTCTCAACTTGGATTCAAAGCCGGTATCACTCGAGCGCATTTTCCCTCAACAGTTATCCTCAACACTCGTCTGGCAGCTTATGAGGTCAACATTTAATATACTACGGTTGAGCGGCCCAACCCCGAAAGGAGTTTAAATAGGGGAGCTATTCCCCCGCCAAAGGCGGCTTTCTAGGGCCTTTCCTAGCTGATGCTGAGAGGCTTGGGTTCTAGTCATGTGGTGATGGGCTGGTCTATCAGAGTGAGAGCTGAGCGATCTCTGCCATACCCATAGCTTACTCTGACTATTCCTTTTACTTATATATTTTTTAGATCTCAAGTGACAGCGTCTCTCTCGTGGATTGACCTCCCTACTGCCAACCTCGAGGTTGGCAGACTGTTAGCGAAAGCGTCACATTTTTCCTTTGCCCCTCAACTTTCCCTTCATAATTGCTGAGGGGCACAGGGCCTTGGGTTGGGCTTTGGTTTCCCGGGCGTTTTCGCACCCTCCTCAGCTCCCCACCTTGGAGTAGCTTTGGTCACCTGGGCTTTATTAGTGGTAAGCAGGGAGGGTTTTGTGGGGGCACTCGGTTATGGCCTTGGCCTTGCTTGGGACCTTGGGGCTGCTCGGCCAGACAGCCTGGGGTACAGCAACAACAGCAACAAACCTAAATTCAGCTAACACCATTCTAGTTTCCGATACCAGTGTCAAATACTATAGAAATGTTGCCAGATTTGTTTTTATTATCGAATGTTGACTATAAAAGCTCTCTTGTGATACCGTCTTACATCACTTTGAATTATACGTAGGTTATGTGTTTTACTTTTACATCAATCAGTCAACAGCCTGATGCAAATTCAACTTGCTTGATTATTCAAATATATAAAATATCTAATACTTGTTATGGGTAGAACAGCGAATAAATGTAGCAATAATTCTCACGGACTAAATTTCTATGATTCTTTGATATGGGGATTGCTCAGATGGCCTTGTCTATGTTAGTTATCTGTAGGGATATGTTCTGAATGACTTTCTATGTGTGACCAAGTTCGTGGCACCAAACATTCTGGTATATCAAGAACTATCTGAAAAGCAAGAGGATGAATCATATAGTAATAGGAAATATTAAACAGATTAATATATCCAACTCACCTTCTGGAAACCTACACTAATTCTCCTACAGCAACCTATCTGTGGCTTAGTACAGCAATAGTTATCAATATAATGTTAAACACAAAACTGATAAGGGAAAAGGGTATATTTCTTTGTCGATTATTTCATATATTTATAATTTTTTTAGTTTCCTCCCGAGACCTCCATCAAACTTTAAAAAACATCCATTAGATCCCCCTTCTAGATACATTTTTAAATTTTTCGGTAGAAAAATGGTCCGGCTGAAGGCCAGTTCTTCCAAAATTACAGGCTTACTATCGTTCGCCAGGAAACAAATCGACACCTAAATAGCACGAAAGGTCTAAATATTGACAAAGAAATGGAGCGAAAGGTCTTAACATCGACAAACTAATGGGGAAAACATCTGAAAATCTGAAAACTAATTGGACTAAACATGGTCTAGAAAAACGACCCATCTTCCCTTAACGAATTCCCACACAACAATCCTATGGTTACTCGGGTAGTCAAAGATCGTAGGTCATCCCAGAATTATGATGTTTAGAAATTACATGTTAGCCCTTTTGTCGTTCTTCCCCAGCTTCTATGCAGCTTAGCAAGAACCTCTAACAATTGCAGCCCTTATCAATGAGAGACCTTTACTGATCCTAATGAAGTCATATAGTGTTAGCCATAATAACAATAATAATACTTAAAGGAGTAATTCCGTCCGCCAATCAGGAGACGGGATTAGCCCAGGTGAAGAGACAAGGTTTAACCTTTAAAACTTGTCACGAGAGGACTACTGCCACATCCTCGCTCTCCACCAATCAGCGGCTTCCAATGACGCAACGATTAAAGCCAGCTATACCTCCCTTTAAACGCTCGCCGTTAACTTCGCTCCCAGTTCACTCAGGTATATTCTATCCTGGTCGAAGATGTCCTATTACCATGGTGCAACCTTCTCACTCCCGTCAGCCACTACAGGGCATCTCCAACAAGCTTCCAGGAGAATATTATGAAGAAAGAATGAAGCAGGAGGAGAAGAAATGGGAAATTCAAAGCGAGCGGGCTGGACAAGCTCCTCCCGGGCCGCGTGGCTCAGCCAATCACAGAGCTCTGGGCTGTGAGGGAGAGGTATAAAGGGAGGTGGGCGGGGCCTCAGGGGAATGGGCAACCCTGCCTAACGCTTGCAACCCTGATAATAGATCAGAAGGTTAAGCAACGTAGGGTCTGGTCAGTAGTTGGGTGGGTGACCGCACCTGTTGGGTGATTGCACCCTGTACCGACAATGACCAGATGTTGCCCTAGGGTGGGTGAAATTTCCCTGGCTTGCCACCAGGGTTTAAGTAGCCCAGGAGTGTTGAACAAACTCCATTCCCTGTCAGTTCCGTCTCACTCAGACGAAAATGAGTACCTGGATTCATGGTGGCTAAAATGAATTCAGGGGCCTGATTGGTGGCTTCCTACAACCAATCAACACACGAGACTGAGAACTTGGTTAGCCACCAGGATTGCTCAGTGGCCATTGGGCAGGCCTTCTCTCGTGTTCGCCTCGTCCCACCCATACGTTAAACTGGGTACCTGGAGTGTAAAATCGGCCTTGGCGTAGGTCGTATCACTAGGGTAAATTTGATTACTTGCCTCACCTTTACTATATACTTCCATTCCCTATGTGTTGTCCGTTCTGTCCCCTCTCGAAAAGTATCCTCAAACTGTCTCTCCAACATAAAAAAAACAGCTCACGCAAGTTGGGTCAAGCCCCGATGCCTTCATCTCCTACTAAAATTCACTTCCTCACCCCCTACTACTTCCTCTGTACCAACTCTAGTATTCGAAGCATAAGAGTGATCAAAATTATTATTACTTGCCTCACCTTTACTATATACTTCCATTCCTCAGGGGACACTCAGCCACAGGTGCTTAAAGGGATCACACCTGGACGCTCTTAGCAAAGACGACCCCGAGCCTCACCTTGGCACTTATGGGGAATCAACTAAGCCTGTTCCTGCGCTACAGCAACCTTGCACTACTGAACGCCAGACAACTCAGGAGATAGTACATCCACCACCCACGGCTCAGATACACCTTCAGTATCCAGATGCCTGCAGACACATCGCTGGTCTTCATACCTTAAGTTAGTCAAGCGATTCAAGATGGTCACCGGGTGGTAGATGGGACAGAGAAGATGGAGATGGTATACTGGCCTGCTATGCAGTGGTGAAGCAAACCAGGAGAGACTACAAAACATTTTATTAAAGGACCCTTACGGACCCGAATAGACTTATTAAAAACGTAAATGCTAAGATTAACCAGTGTGTTCCAGCTATAACATATAATATTGTGTGTTCTTATAGAACAACCAAAGGGAAATTGACTAGACAAATAAAGAGATGAAGTGTTGTGAGATATAGTTGTCATTGTTAGTAAAGGCACCCAGCCGAATAGCTAATAATAATACAGGATATTATAGGAAATTAAGTAAGATAGAGGATCAAACATTAAGTGGAAGTTCTTCGGGATAATAGTCTAAACGGGGAAATATCTGATTACGTGCAGGTAACTGGGATAACAGATTTACACAAGAAACTTTGAGAGAGTACCTGAGTAGCTTTGCGGGGTATAGTAATTGAGGAGTAGGTTAGACCTAGCTAAAGGAATAGTTAGAGAAGGGCTTCAGCCCATACCCATGAAATACTCTTTTTGTTATAAGGAAACAACCAGTATTAATTAGATATTCACCTCGTCGACAGCATGCTTTCGATTGCACGTAAATATCTAGCCAACTAGTTTTAAGGAGGTCATTGATTGAATAATAGTGTGTAATGTTGCTAAATAGACCTGAAGGACATAACGATATAATATTGTAAACGTGATGAATATACCTGTTGATTTAGTAATTGAGTTCTGATATTGTAAAGGTGACGTAACTACCTGTTGATTTAGTAATCGTGAATAATATCGCAGGGGTAATTTAAGAACGAGGATCTATTAAATGTTTAGTAGTACGGTCATGGTGATGTAAATGCATAAGGATTTATTATTCGTGTCTAATATGATTAAGGTAATTTGATCTTATGAAGGAAATAAGTGTTTCTGATATTGTCACGGTGAGGTGAGAACTTATAGATAAATCCTCGGTCTTAATATTGTTTAGTTGATTAAAGGACATAATGAGGGACAGTATTATTATAGTTTTGTCAAGTATTTAGAAGATAGTGATGTGCCTTTGGCTCGAAGTCGAAATGAGTCAAGACTCTGAATAGCGATTGTCCAAATAGGTGGTAATGGGAATGTAACAATTCCGAAGTATAAACTATAGTGGGTCGTCGTAGGTATTCAAATAATAGCTTGAACTAATTTTGACCCGAACAGATAATCAATTGCTATGGAGATTATGGCTACCATGGGAATTTGTTAAATACATATACAAACCTCTAAACAACTGTCGAAGTATTCCAACCCTAGTAGAACAGTGTATTTAGAAATAAGTACAACAATACTAATAAAGACATCATTATACACATGGCTCTGGGCACATTCAAGTGTGGCAAGCCTTTCCTAATACCAAGATAATAGTCATTTGTAAGAGCAAATAATATATATACTGTAGTCTCTCTCTCTCTCTCTCTCTCTCTCTCTCTCTCTCTCTCTCTCTATATATATATATATATATATATATATATATATATATATATATATATATATATATATATATATATATATATATATATATATATATATATATATATATATATATATATATATATATATATATATATATATATATATATATATATATATATATATATATGTTAGTGTAGCCAGGGAGGATATTTTCTTTCAGGCAGGTGAGATTAAAATAATAGGCACAGTTTGCATTATTGAGTTTTTTATTGATACTCTCAATTTTTCGTACAGTTTTTCTGGTATTTTCAGGAAGTTGGTGAAGGAGGTTTGCAAAGGGTTCCGACGTTTCAATGGGCGCAGCCATCATTATCAAGGAGAAGTGAAGTTAGAAGGTGATAAGTCGACTTTATATAGGCGATACAAGATCAAGAGAGGGTTTATTGTGCACTTAGCTGCACGCTGGTTGGCTAACCTAAGACTAGCTCTAGTAGGCTGGCCGGACGCAGGAGTGGGCGGGGCCTCTGCGTCGTTCGTCTGCGTGTGTGGAGGGGGCATTTCTGGGGGCATCATGGGGGGCCTCGCTGTGGAAGGGCGTGCCGAGGGTAGGATCTGGCTGTATTCCGCTTGTGTATTTAAAGTAGGTTGGTATGTTTGTGTATATATAGCTTCAAGAATGAATAGGCGGCGTGAGTCCATTTCTTTATCAAGAATAGATGTGTGTTTATCGAAGTCGGGTCTGGTGAGTTCCTGATGGTGTGAGGATGTGTGGTAGTGGTCCTTGATAGCTCCGGCTTGTAGGTGGAAGGTAAGGTGACATGACAGACGAGTCCTTGTCAAACCGACATAAGTGTGAGGTCCACAGTCCTCACTGTTACAGGTGTGTCGGTATATGACATGGTCCTCTTGTGACGGTATCTTAGCGGTAGCCGGGCTGTTGCGAATGACTAGTTGTGATGTTGACTAGTTGTGATATATACATTATATACTATATATATATATATATATATATATATATATATATATATATATATATATATATATATATATATATATATATACTGTATATATATATATATATATATATATATATATATATATATATATATATATATATATACATATTCTGACATACGGAGCCCTGTATGTTTATTTTAGGAGTTAGAATTAAGAGTTGAAGGAGTGCCAAACTACCCAGGCGGCGAAGCAGACCAGCGAGCGAACTAGTGAGTGAGAAACCAGCTCGTCCACGTACCAGCAAACAAGCCTTCACACCTGCGTGCGTCATAGGGGACCCTACAAACTACTTCGATGACCCGACGTTATGACGTATGATCGACGCCAGGAGACCCCATTGGACCACGCACCTGCTACGCAACTCGAGGAGCTTTGATTGGAGCGCGCACCATCAACCGCCTCCTGATTCGTTCCTACACCATCATTGTTTAGTATATAAGACCCGAGTAGTGGGCATTCAAATCAGTCTCATTTGGAGTTGGGGAAGGTGAACTTGCAGCTGGAGGAAGATGGGGTGAAGTATTATAATGGGATTGTGACTGTCAGTCAGATTATATAAGTGTGTGTTAAGTGTGTTCGGTGTAAACACTTACGTTATGTTGGTTAGTGAGATATGTGATTGGGAATTAACGTTGAACGCTACTATTATGTGCTTAACTATTTGATTGGGAATTAACGTTGAACGCTGCTATTATGTACTTAACTATTTGATTGGGATTTAACGTTGAATGCTACTATTATGTACTTAACTATTTGATTGGGAATTAACGTTGAACGCTACTATTATGTACTTAACTATTTGATGGGGAATTAACGTTAACGCTACTATTATGTACTTAACTATTTGATTGGGAATTAACGTTAACGCTACTATTATGTACTTAACTATTTTAGTTGACTAACTTGTGGACTAAAGCAACTCTTTAAGTAATTGGGTTATGATGAAAGTAATACTATCGTGTTATATTAATACTTACGAGTTATTTTATTTTATTTTAATTAAGCTTACATTGCTTAACGGTGCTTAGTACGGTGATACTATTGTCTCATATTAGTAATATCGCCTTAGACTAACATGGCTGTTTTAATGTTACTTCTAGTGATTTCCTAAGCTGAAGAAATTTTTTTTAGCTTCAAAATATTATTTTGCTTTTCATATTATTTGAGTGAGACCTGAATCGAATCTATGAAGCGATCCTGTAACTTAATTTACTCATAATCAAACCTCAATGTTACGTGGTTAAGAAATACATTTAACTAATTATTAAATATATATCTAACTTTTTATGTGACTTTGATATTAATCCTGATGATAATAATAATATAATACTATTAACGTAAGACAAGAATCAAGAATAATTACATTAAATATAAATAAAAGGACATATAAGAAAACTATTTATTCATTTCAAAAAGGGTAGGAGACAGAAATATTCTTACTTTAATATTTATCTTTCAAGACTTTTTATAGAATTAATAGTCCTTCTTTAGATATAACTTCTTTGGTTCATAACCATAGCCTACTAGGCTTCGGTTAAATAATAATTATTTTTAAATACTACATGACTTTAATTAGTTTCAGTATTTTTCATAATTAAAGAGTATCAGTCAATAAAGGATACTAAGTCCCAAGATCCAAAAGGAAAGGAAGCAACAACAGGAAATAATTTTATTAGATTTTACTTTTGTTTTGCCTTCAGCTGAGTGATACCTTAATATATATTGTTACGAACTGGCACTCGGGTACACAAGGGCTCTCAATCAGGACTCGAGTACGGCTCGCTGCCACAACGGAAACACACGATCCCAACCCCTGAGTACTGCCAGCCGAACAAAAAACACCCATACCCTCCAGAGTTCAATCTGCTATAACGGGGTATACAAGAACTCGGTACTAGTGTTCAACAACAGACTAATAAAGAGACAGGAATTATCTAGTCTGGTCAACAATCAAACAAAGAAGTGTTGGCCGAAGCCGAAGTAATCCACCCTTGACTAAGAACTTAAGAAGTCCTCCACCCTCTACTTCGGATCGGCACTATTACGTTACGTTAATTAATAGTCCTTAAGCATCGAACAAGGAATCTTCTGAAAAAAGTTAGATGCTTCTCGGATGCTCGTAAGAAGTACGTATCGGATTTTGAACAGTAATTCAATAAGCAAAAACACTGGCAATTAAATACTATTAAAGGTTTAAATTGGCATAAGAATAATTAAAAGAATATGCAATAGTAAATGGCAAACATTAAAAAGAAGTACTCCGCAAATGCAACGGCAATAGCCTACTCGGATTGTGCTCGTGGGCCACTAATCACTAAAGTAGCCAAGCTTGCAACACATGAAATCAATAGTGCATAAACAATATCATACATAAGGAAAGCTTCAATACTATTCTGTATATACTAATCGAGTAAAGTCTAGCTGGGGTATTGTGGGCAAAAGGTAGCAGTGACTGAGCAAAAACGGCTCGTAGCCTAGCGAAGTCCTCACAACTGTTTAAAGTATTACGTTAAAACTAACAAGTGCACTTTGAGAAATCCAGATCCCTTGTATCTGGTTTTCTCCCGGCTCCTTGACAAAGTAAAAACAAACTGTTAATAAAATACAGGGTGGTTAGGCTCTTGCCCTCACGCACTGTAAATTATTAACTCAACACAGTCAGCCGCGAAGACAACCTAGGCTTCACTGAACCGAAACGAGTATGCAGGTTTATCGCTTAACCACTGCATCAAACAACAACTCGTAACACAGAAGAGCCTTACCCCAGTCTAGCATTACCTAGACTAGCAGAAAACAGGAATAATAATAATAACACACAGGGAAATGCATATACAAGTGCAACAAACATAAATCAATCCTATTCTAAGTTAACCCTTCCAAAATAGGCTATCTAATAGGCAAGTATCTCGTGAGAACTCAAGCGATAATACGTTGGCTGACTAGCTCTGCACCAACGGGACCATGGAAGTTAAAAAAGGCAGGGAAAAGAGGAGATAAGAATGTAAGGTAGTAGAGAAAGTTCACATCAGTCAGAAGAATATATATAGTTAGCAAGGGAAATGAGAAGTCGCTCTGCCTAATGAGTTCTGATGAAAAAATGGCTAGACTTCCCTTTTTATACCCGGCCCTCTATTGAGCCCAACGTGAACTACTAAGGACCGCCCACTGACAACCATTACGTAATTTATCTCTCTCCTCTGGGATAGACAAAGGCTCCCCTAGCACTGAGGGGGGGGGGGGGGGGGGGGGAGTGCTAGTGAGTTAGGCCCACCTCCCGCCTGGCGCACCCACTGACCCCCAACTGTGGCTGTTTCTCCTCCCATCATTACAAATAAGTTTTACACACAATACTTATAACTAATGATATAAAATAGAACTCGTTGACTCAGATGAAAACAAAATACATATTCATAATACTTATAGTACAATGGCTCACATGAACTAAGTTAGGAAACTGTACATAGACTACAGCCAAAGTTCCTGCCCTGACGATCCTAGCGAGAGTGGGGCATGACTAGGCGTTCTGTACAGCATGCTCACACGTGGACATGCGTCACAATATCTCTGTGCTATCTAGATTCATCAAGTTAACCACTTGAGGATCAAGATACGTAACAGAAGAGTGGCGACCTCGCCAGGATTCGTTTCATACAGTTTCACTCAGTTTCATTACCGTTTCACTACTTAAAAAACAAATATTAATCATGCCTCATCTAATTAATGACGAAGATGCTCGAGTTCTCATAGAATCAGACCCCACAAACCCTGATATTGACTGTCTGTCAAAATCCGAACTGAAAGTGCTTACCTCACATCTCCAATTAATTTTCTCATACA
Source organism: Paralithodes platypus (assembly GCA_032716605.1). Classification (NCBI taxonomy): domain Eukaryota; kingdom Metazoa; phylum Arthropoda; class Malacostraca; order Decapoda; family Lithodidae; genus Paralithodes; species Paralithodes platypus. The sequence continues at coordinate 11,306,125 of CM064560.1, read as the reverse complement.
TGTCCAAAGTAGAGGTGGCTCAGACCATAAAAACCCACCTGTTCCCTGTAGAAGGCGAGGAGGGTGACGGAGCAGTTGGTGGGATCCCGAGTAAACCTAGCCAACTTGATGAACAATTGCCACCTGGTTTGACCGGTGATCACGTACTGGAACTAGCCAGATTAAAGACCGAACAAGCCAGACTAAATGTCGAACTAGAACTAGCAAGAATAAAAGCAAATACCGAAGAAGCCAGCATAAAAGCCAGAGCAACGACTGAACAATGTGAATATCAATATCGTACGGCTCAACTAAATGTCAATACAAATGATCCCGTAATTGCTCCCCCTCTGGGATTGACTATGACCAGTGTCATTCCACCTTTCACTGAGGATAATGTGCAGGATTTCTTTGGTTTGTTTGAGGAAGTTGCTGGAGGTATGAAGTGGACAAGAGATCAATGGCCTTTTATGTTACAAACCGTTTTGACAGGGCAGGCTCGAGCCACGTATTTGTCAGAAGTAGCAGAGGTTAGGCAGGATTATGACAATCTCAAAGAAGCTATCCTAAAAACCTATCAATTGCAGCCTGAGGCTTACAGGCAATCTTTCCGTAAAAACCAGAAGAAAGTAGAAGAAACCCATAAGGTATTTGCCAGGACCATGACTAAAACTTTCAATCATTGGGTCAAGAGTAAGAAAGTCACAAGCTACAACGATCTGAAGGAGTTGGTCCTGTTAGAAAATTTCCTATGGAAAATTGATTCTTCTGTATCCTATCATTTAAAGGGGAAAAAGGTAGATTGTCTTGCCGACGCCGCTGACCTGGCTGACACATACGTGCTCTACAACAAATTTCGTGGAAAGAAGCCCTACGATAATTCTAGTTCCAATTTTAAGTATCCCAATCACAAATCTGACAGACCCAGTCACAAGCCTGTAACGTCTTCCCCAGCTAGCCAAAATAGAATTGTTCCCCCAACTAAAAATGCGACTCAGGGCAATGGTAACAGAGGTGGGCCCAAAAGTAATAGTAATGCTCAAAGAGGGAACGTTCCCGTATCCCCTAAAGTATGTACTTTTTGTGGCATGAGAGGCCACCTAGCTTATCAGTGCTGGGCCAAGGAGAGAACCGAGAGATCGGAGCAGACAGTTGCCGCCGTATCTCAAATTCCAGATGTGCCTTTAATGCAGGACTCCCGACAGAAGGAGTACCTAGCCCCAATAGTTCCTTTAACACCTTAAGAGCGGCCTATGCGGTTTATTTATATGTACCGCCCAGCGGGGTGTTTTTAGCCAAAATAGGGCTGTTTACGTGATCATTTTCATGCCTAAATAAGACCCAGAACGTAAAACAAGTATCTATCCCTGAAAGGGCATAAACAGAGCTTTCGAATGACACCATAACGATCCTTTTATGATGGCTAGTTTTCTTGCAATAACCGTGCAACGCGAGTGCAAAAAGCATGTAATTAGGCACTTTCCCCATACAATTCCTTATATAGCGAGTGAGAGAGGTAGGAGGGAGGTGAGATTCGTGTCAGTAGGTTCGCCGCGGTGGTCTGGAGCAGTCATACGCTCGCTACTCTCCTGCCACCACTTGTCTCTCTCTCTCAGCAACATTACGTGCTGAAATTGCCACTCGAGTTATGTCGAGCGCCGCCACATAGTCCAGCTTTATTTAACTCGACTTATGTGGTGAGCCGCTAATTAAGGGTTAATGCAGGACTCCCGACAGAAGGAGTATCTAGCCCCAATAGCCTCCTCGGCACCGTCACGTACATATGTACGTAATAAGCGCTTCAGTAAAATATACCATCCCGTACACACGTACGTGATAAATTAAAAGAAATGCTGCCAGTCGGTTTTGCTGCCTGGGGCTCTATCTACGGTACTGTATGTCACACTGGGGATACAGGAAGCTCCGCCCCTTTCCCCAGCAGCCAACCAGAGCCCTGTGACGTCACGGTATCTCTCGACTAATGAGAGGCAGATTTTTCCCCCAGGGCCCTGTCTTCCCCTAGGCCCCACCCACGCAGGATTATAGTGCTTTTGTGTCTCCGTGCATTCGCCATCTTGGTCTTCATATGCATTATTATGCCATTTATTATTATTATCATCATTATGATTATTTACGTGTATTTAGTAGGGAACATTTGATAACTTCGACTACTGATACTACTACTACTTCTAATACTTCTAATACTGCTATCCTGTTGTACCTAACTACTCTACTATACAAATTAATGGGTATTTGGCAAGGTTTAGTGGGTGGATAATGCGCGTGGGAGGGATGGGGGCGGGGTGGGAGGGAGCGGTATGTAGGCCTACTGAGCGGGATGGCCGCGCGGTGCCGAAGGGGATAGTTCCTTTAATGCAGGACTCTCGACAGAAGGAGTACCTAGCACCAAAAGTTCCTTTAATGCAGGACTCCCGACAGAAGGAGTACCTAGAAGCTAACGTAAATCGTCTAGACAGGGGTGTAGTTGCATGTGTGGTGCAACCCACTAGGGTTAAGCCAATAATAATTTCACCATCAGTGCAGGACAGTTACCGTCCCTTTATTTCATCTGGCAACGTGAGATTAAATGGTTGTATGCATGAGGTAAAAATTCTGAGACACAGGTTCTACTAGCACCCTCATGGTGAATCCTTACACTGAGTGCCCACCTGGCGAACCAGTTGTAATGAGAGGTGCTGGAGGCCAATTTTATGCACACTTGGTAAAAGGCGAAATTGAATGTGAGTTACTACAGGGTGAGGCCACCATAGCTTTGTGTAGGTCTCAAGATATCCCTGTGCCTGGGGTAACACTCCTTTTGGGGAATGATGTAGCAGGTGAGAAGGTCCGACCAGACCCCATTTTGTCACTTTCCCCTGTTAACGAGCCACTAACCGGTGAGCTCGAAAAGGAGATGCCAACAGTTTTCCCTGTGTGTGCTGTCACACGTTCAATGTCTCAAGTAGCAGTTCCCTCAGACAGAAATGTACCGAATATAAGAGTTGATGAAAGGGATGATGAGAGTGTGAATGACGCTCCAACTGTGCCTGATGATGTGACTGAGGTGGATTTATCTGACACCTTTATGGCTCATCTTGACCCTAACGATGACCATGAAACCCCTCCAAATTGTCCTAGTGGCCTGGTAGAGCTACAGAGATGATAGTGAATGCAAGGAGTTAGCTGCCAGGTCTGTGAGTGAAGAGGAATGTGAGAAGGAGGGTGGTGAATGTTTCTACCTCAAAGGAGGAGTATTGTGGTGTAGATGGAGACCGCCACACAGACCAATCGATGATGGGGCCTGGGACGTCCATCAAGTAGTAGTCCCCAAACCTTGTCGTAGAGATATCTTGGAAATGGCACATTGTATACCATTGGCAGGACACCTAGGTGTGAGAAAAACTCTAGACAGAATCAGAGCCCACTTTCACTGGCCAGGAATGCGTGCAGATGTTGTTGAGTTTTGTAGAGTGTGTCATACTTGCCAGATGACAGGAAAATCCAATCAGAAGGTGTCTGTACATCGTCTGGTGCCCTTGCCCGTTTTCGAGAATCCTTTTACTCGGGTGGTAGTGGACATTGTAGGCCCATTGCCTAAGACTTCCCAAGGTAACATTTATTTATTAACTATTATGGACATGGCAACTCGCTACCCAGAGGCTATACCCTTAAGGACTACCTCTGCTCCAACTGTCATCAAGGAACTGCTCAAATTCTTCACCAGAATGGGTTTCCCCCATGAGGTGCAAAGTGATCAAGGAACTAGTTTTACCTTTAAAAATTTTCAGCAGTCCCTGAAGGAGTTGGGTATCGAGCATGTTAAGTCTAGCACCTACCACCCAGAGAGTCAAGGGGTTCTCGAACGGTATCATCAGACATTAAAAGGAATGTTACGTAAGTATTGTACAGAGACCGGAGTTGAGTGGGATAAGGGGGTACCTTTTCTTTTATTTGCTACTCATGAGGTTCCAACTGAAACCCTGGGTTTTTCCCCTAATGAGCTAGTTTTCGGTCACCAGGTAAGAGGTCCTTTGCAACTATTGCAGGATAGCCTAGTTGGCCAGGAGGGGAACCCAAACCTCCTCAAGTATGTTTCAGATTTCAAAACCCGGCCGAGATCCTCCTGTGAGTTTGCCTGCCGCTAAACTTGACAGTGGCTAAAAGCTCCATGAAGAACTGGTATGACAGAAAAGCCTGTGAGAGGGAGTTTCAGCCCGGTGATGAGGTTTTGGTCCTGCTCCCCCTTTTTGGCCAACCTTTATCTGCCAAGTTCAGAGGCCCATATAAGATCACTCGGAGGGCGAGCATTACCGATTATCTAGTAACTACCCCAGACAGGAGAAAGCCCACGCAAGTATTCCATATAAATATGTTGAAACCCTACCATAGGTCCCCTGATTCCTCTCTTCCAGATTCTCCCACTGTGGCAGTGAATGTCAGGACCTGTGGACAGCCTGGTGCGGACGAAGTCTTCAGTTCTCTTACTGACCCGTAACAGACTGTTCCAGAGCCTGAAGGTATCCATGCAGACTTTGACTTGTCATGTAGCCTATCCAACTTTCAGTATAATTCAGTAGCTTGGGGGGAATTACCATCTAAACTATGTCATCTTCCCTCTGATCAAGCGAACCAACTAATCTCTGTTTTATCTCAGTCTCCCAGTGTGTTCCGTGATACTCCAGGGCTCACTTCTTTGGCCGTGCACGACATCGACGTAGGGGATGCAACTCCCATTAAACTATCCCCCTACCGTGTCTCACCACAACGCAGGAGTATACTGCAGGTCGAGCTTGACTTCATGTTTTCAAACCAGCTGATCACAAGGGCCTTAAGCCAGTGGAGTAGTCTGGTCATACTTGTGCCAAAGCCAGACAGGAGCCATAGGTTATGTATGGACTATAGGCAAGTTAATGCCGTCACAAAGAACGATACCTACCCACTGCCACGGATCAAAGATTGCATTTACCAGGTTGGCCTCATACAACAGTAAGTTTAACTTAATGAGAGGATTTTGGCAATTAGCTCTTCCTTGTAGCGAGGTAAATATCATGTTTTAGTAGTGCGCTTTTAAGCCATCAGCTGTGAGATGCCTTGCAGTTCGAAAAACGCCCCAGGTACGTTCCGGCTATGTTCTGATGTGGTACCTGGAGACGTTGCCTACTTTGGGTGATATCCTTATTATATCCTCATTATAATCTTGTTGTTGCCAATCTGGTGGTGAATCTATTTATGTAGTATGTTTAATATTATGTACTATACTCCTTAAACTCTTTTCTAGGGGGGAGGTCTGACATACGGAGCCCTGTATGTTTATTTTAGGAGTTAGAATTAAGAGTTGAAGGAGTGCCAAACTACCCAGGCGGCGAAGCAGACCAGCGAGCGAACTAGCGAGTGGGAAACCAGCTCGTCCGCATACCAGCAAACAAGCCTTCACACCTGCGTGCGTCATAGGGGACCCTGCAAACTACTTCGATGACCCGTCGCTATGACGTATGATCGACGCCAGGAGACCCCATTGGACCACGCACCTGCTACGCAACTCGAGGAGCTTTGATTGGAGCGCGCACCATCAACCGCCTCCTGATTCGTTCCTACACCATCATTGTTTAGTATATAAGACCCGAGTAGTGGGCATTCAAATCAGTCTCATTTGGAGTTGGGGAAGGTGAACTTGCAGCTGGAGGAAGACGGGGTGAAGTATTATAATGGGATTGTGACTGTCAGTCAGATTATATAAGTGTGTGTTAAGTGTGTTCGGTGTAAACACTTACGTTGTTGGTTAGTGAGATATGTGATTGGGAATTAACGTTGAACGCTACTATTATGTACTTAACTATTTGATTGGGAATTAACGTTGAACGCTACTATTATGTACTTAACTATTTGATTGGGAATTAACGTTAACGCTACTATTATGTACTTAACTATTTGATTGGGAATTAACGTTAACGATATTATGTACTTAACTATTTTAGTTGACTAACTTGTGGACTAAAGCAACTCTTTAAGTAATTGGGTTATGATGAAAGTAATACTATCGTGTTATATTAATACTTACGAGTTATTTCATTTTCTTTTAATTAAGCTTACATTGCTTAACGGTGCTTAGTACGGTGATACTATTGTCTCATATTAGTAATATCGCCTTAGACTAACATGGCTGTTTTTATGTTACTTCTAGTGATTTCCTAAGCTGAAGACAATTCTTTTAGCTTCAAAATATTATTTTGCTTTTCATATTATTTGAGTGAGACCTGAATCGAATCTATGAAGCGATCCTGTAACTTAATTTACTCATAATCAAACCTAAATGTTACGTGGTTAAGAAATACATTTAACTAATTATTAAATATATATCTAACTTTTTATGTGACTATGATATTAATCCTGATGATAATAATAATATAATACTATTAACGTAAGACAAGAACCAAGAATAATTACATTAAATATAAATAAAAGGACATTATAAGACAACTATTTATTCATTTCAAAAAGGGTAAGAGACAGAAATATTCTTACTTTAATATTTATCTTTCAAGACTTTTTATAGAATTAATAGTCCTTCTTTAGATATAACTTCTTTGGTTCATAACAATAGCCTACTACAGTGCATTCATTCGACATATATCGACAGGCCCCGCCCCCTTCCCCAACTGTTATCATACGGCTGGCATGACTGTGCGAGGTAGGTGTGCCCAACAGGGTTACCAAATCAGCACAAAAATATTATTTAATCTGTTTGCAGAAGTAACTAGAAGAATACAAACTAGTAAATGCCTACCTAATATTGCTAGAATATTACTCCAATATTGATAACATGTGCTAAAAGATGCGGAGTATAGCCAGCATTCTTATTGCTAGGTGTAAAATATTGCCGCTAGATCAAGTCAATATTTATTTATCATTTTAAATTATTAAATATGGCCTACAAAGCCATCTACCTTTCTACATCAACGAGTGAGAAAGAAATGTTAAGACTGGAGCCTGTCTTTAACAGCTCCATTCCCTTGTTCAAGTAAATAATTTTAGATCTAGCGGTAATGTAGCTACATTGGCAACGCTTCTCTCTCAAGGTTTCAACTGTCACTGCGCTGCTATTCAAACGTCAGTTCAGTTCCCTCCTGTCTTCTGAAGGGGGAAGATGGCGTCTCCTGCCCATAATACCCCTGGCAGAACTGCTGGTTCTCCCCGACTTGTCAGTCAAGCCAGGAATATTGTCTTAAATGTATTCATGTATTTTGATAAGGAGAAAACTGAGCCAGTTGATGTGGTGGTGAAGAAAACCTCTGAGGCAACGAAAGTTTCACAGCCATTAATTAATAAGATCAGAACTCAAGGCAGGAAGATTGAAGGAGTCTTTCATTCACCAGTTTACCAGCAACGGCTTTCACCCATACTTGGACCATTGACAACTTTGATCACTTCACAATATGAGAGAGAGAGAGGGAGGGAGGGAGACCGAGGCTCACAGACAAGGGAGGGGGGAGGCATTACGGTTACGTACCGTACCCTATACACCCAAACGCAGTCGCTTGCTAAACCTAGCTTAATAATTTTCTACCTCTGCTCTGCCCAAGTAGACGAGGTAACAATGGTAATGGAGTTTACTTTTCTGTACTATGGTATATGGTAATATTGTATAGTAAAGAATATCTGCAAATATGCATGTATTAAAGCGCTCTTACATCCTATAATTAATTTTACTTGAGCTCTTATCAGCTCCGTGGTATCGTGACAAGTGACTTGTCCGAGATTGTGGTATGATAAGCTCTACTTCGTCTACGGCGCTGGTGGAAGCGGGCGGGGCCTGTTGATATATGTCGAATGAATGCACTGTAGGCTTCGGTTAAATAATAATTCTTTATAAATACTACATGACTTTAATTAGTTTCAGTATTTTTCATAATTAAAGAGTATCAGTCAATAAAGGATACTAAGTCCTAAGATCCAAAAGGAAAGGAAGCAACAACAGGAAATAATTGTATTAGATTTTACTTTTGTTTTGCCTTCAGCTGACTGATACCTTAATATATATCTGTGCTATCTAGATTCATCAAGTTAACCACTTGAGGATCAAGATACGTAACAATATATATAGTGGATATATATATATATACCGGTGTATATATATATATATATTTTTTTTTTTTTTTTTTTTTTTTTTTCATCTCTGCGTACCTGAATCATGTAATTACTCTCTCTCTCTCTCTTGTCAGATTCTTCAAAGCTTCATATCGCAATCATGTTTTAATTCTTTCTCTTCAGCTACACAATTAAAGACCTGGGCCTCAAGATGCTAAAGACATAACAGAGATGGACACCCCAGAAACAAATGGATGAAAGTAACATTTGACTGATACCGTTATAAGACAGGATTCTTATAAATGTGTCTAATGACCAACGCAATTAGGAATAAAATTAGGAAATGGTGGACATTTTAGTATCTTGTTCAGTATCTTGATTAGGTTCCAAAATATCTGATTTTTTATTGCAGGGAATAATATTACTGTAGGAGCATAATTATCATAATTGTTGTTCCACTGATGACGTCATGATGCAGCTGCAAAATCAACTAGATAATTTTCGTTTTATTTATTGCATTAGTTAATACAATTATATTCAGTTACAGCAGGAATATATTTTGCTGTACAATCGCGATAAGATGTGATGACTCGCTTTTTTTGTTTTACTTATGGACAAAATTCCCGATTCTGGCAACCAGCTGGCAACGCTCCGCTGTAATCGGAGTCCCAACACTTCACAACTTTTATATGTTTATTTACATAATTTATTGACACTCATTATTTGAATACTACCTTTAACTGTACATTTTTATCCTATGAGACGCTTTTCTCCAAGTATTGTTGGCTTAAACAGTAAGACAAGCATTAAAAGCCTTTTTCCGCAGGTCAGTTCAGGTGAAGGTATTGAGGGATAAGCCTTTACAACAGCACCTCGTATCTACATTTTACTTTTCCTATTTTTCTGAAGAGTGTAGAGAGGAGAGAGAGGAAGCTATTGGAGTGGCTTTGTTATGTGTGTTATTAATCTGTATACGTCGTCGAGGTGTCCCCCGACTGGGTGCAAGCATGTGAAACATGCTAGGACGTACTACAACACCCACTAAATGTCCGCCTGGGCTGGGATCGAACCCAGGTCAAGCAGATTCCCACTTGAGCGTGCTCACCACTCGACCACCGTGGCTCTAAGCAACATTGGTTTTTGCTTGTCACTCATGATTTTGGGAGTATAGCAATTTTAATCCTAAATAAAGTGAGCGATACACTGCGAGCTTCACATTCTTGATTTGGCTTAGTCTCAACTTTTGTATTATTTGGCTTCCTCTCACTTAATGAGAGAAATATATGGCAACAATACTTATAAATTATTTGTTTGTATTATTTCCTTAAATACAGTTCTTCCCGGTGTGTAATGAAGGTATATAATAAAGACTCAATAATTGCTAGATAGTATTTTCTGAGGGAAGGGTACTGGGAATCGAGTTATCATTTAGTAGTGTGACTGTACATGTTTATGCTGTATATGGATATTGTGGAAGTGGCAAAGATAGTTAGTTGGTATCACGGACCTCTAAGTTTCTTTTAAGTACCCTAATGCATAAGTACAATATTGAAGATGTCACTAATATATTCAGTGTGACAGAGACACTTCCATTATATTTTGGTTAACAGTAAACGATTATATCAGCTTAAGAATGCCTTTTTGTATTTTTAGACAATAATAGTCACAGGCCCATTTTTTAATGTTTAGTAATTACAAAAATGTATTACAAGCCAAATGTTTTCTTGAATTTGGTAGTTAACAAGCAGGTGAAATTCTTTGAATTATACATAAAAGATCAAGTAATGGCACTGTTATTCTACGCCCACCAAGGACACTCGTCGCGCCGCTGGCTGGTTACCTTCCCCCACACCTGCTACCTGGGCGATTAAAAGACAGGAGAGGGCCAGGCCAAAGAAACAAGGGCACAAGAGCTGCCCCAACCCCACCACACAGACCCTTTCTCCCCTCAAGAACACCAAGACCAGGAAGAACAGTTGAATGAGCAAAGAGTGAGAGGATAGATTGTTCGGCAGGCTCACCCCCTCTCCGAAAATCAGCAACCCTTCAGCAACTCTTTGGAGGTAAACAAAATTACCAACCTCAGCCACCCTTGGCAGTTGGGTGAGAGCTGGTCCTATCTAGAGTGAGGTTTGGCATCCTCTACCCAACCTTAGCTGTTTCTGTCTGTTTCTTTTCCTGGACTACTTTTCCTTCTAGGTGCTGGTGAGATCGCCCAATTGGGTGGCACTGCAAGGGAAGGGGGGGTGGATACGAACGGTGGGGGGCATTGGCCTGGGCGCGCAAGCCCATGGGTTGATGATCCCCTACACTGCTGCCCTTTCAGAGACAGATCTTATCTCACCCTGGCCCCTCCAGGGGCCCGAGCGTCTGGAGTGGCGTCGGTCTACCGGACTTGGGATTCTTCGGCCAGAAAATCTGGGGAACTACAACAGCAGTAACACCCTTTGGCAGTCCGCAACTGCATTCAACAACATACCTTGGATCTGGCTATGTCACTCTTGTAACTTTGGGGGAAACACTTGTTACAGGCAGCTATGCCTTTTGTCTCCTTCATAAAAAAAATACAAATAAAAAACAAACCCTGTGAGGCACCCAGAATATTCCGTAACCCTTGAATCAGAATTTGGCACTCCCTGTTTTGACACCAACCCCCTTGACCACTCTCAGCAACCCTTGTGTGGCCACAACCTCATTCAGCAACCCCTGTGAGGCACCTAGAGAATTCAGCAACCCTTACTCTCTTACCAAAGAATCATAGCAAGAAGAAGAAGTCGAAGAAGAAGAACAAGTATAACAAGCATAGGTCCCCCGCCACGATGACCAAGAACGAGAAGATGAAACGAGACCTTGACTTCTCTGATACACCTGGGAAATATTTGTGTTAATTCAACCTTAGTACTTTGAGTTAATTTGTCTCTGTCTGTCAAGTCCACATTTATATGTTCAAGTAGCCTCCCAATAACATTACATGCTATTTTTAAAGTCATACAAAAATTCACTGATATTAGAAGTTATTTAACATCTCCGTTGATAATCTGTAAAGTATCCTTGACTCTAAATTTTATTGCACTGAGCCCCTTACCCAGGTCTACTCACCCATTATAGGCGTGGTACTGAGGTCCGGGCAGGCTGCAGGTGAACGCTAGGGGTGCATTCAGGAACTCCCCCCCTATCAGGAATATTGGTAGTACGGCCGGCACTGGGGAGCCATGGGTTAATAGGTCAGTAAGTGGGTAGGTAGGTAGGTAGGTAGGTAGATAGGTAGACAGACAGATAGATAGACACAGACGGACAGATAGATAGACTGACAGATAGATAGATAGATAAATAGATGGATAGATAGGTAGGTAAATAGATATATAAGTAGACATATTTATATACCGTATATATAGACTCAAACTCAATTCTCTATTTAATAAGAAGCTATACACAGTTAACATTTTACATATTTATATACAATAGAGATAACAGAAACTTTATACACTACCACATTTAAGGTTTATGGTTTTGTACAAATATTAATCTTGACTTGATGGCATAAATATCATTAGTTTTCAAATCTGATACGCCATTTGCATGTACTAGGATATGGTTAACTTCCTTTGCTATTGATAAGTGATCATCAAGGTTTAATATTAATTCTTGTAAAATGTGACAAGGCTTTAGACAGACAGATAGATTTGTAAACAAATCAAATGTTTAATACATTAATTAAATTATTAAATGTTATATGTCCAGCATGTCACATGCTTTATGATTACTTTCCTAGTATTTAAATTTCAGCATTTTTTGTATTGCTTTGTGGTAGCCAATTGCAAACTGCTAAATTAAGAGGAAGTTGGCACTTTTTGCTATAAAACCATAATTCTGAATCATAAAATCTTGAACGGTAACTCTGAACCAACTCATACAAAACCCTAACATGAACATTAAATAAATACGTACAATACAATAAAATAATTATAAACTTGTTTATAAACCTTATTAAGTGTTTGCCATTATTTACATTACCATTTATTACAAACTCTTGATAATGTTGCTCATGAAGAACATTTCAATATCTATCCATATAGCAGCAACTTTGGCTCCAAGTGTTTAGCTTTACTACCCTTAACCCCCGGGGGGATGGTTCACTTTTGGGGAGTTTTTTGCATGTATTCATTATTTGTTATAGTTTCCTCCCTAGACCTCCATCAAATTAAAAAAAACAACACATCCATTAGATCCCCCTTCTAGATTAATTTGTACATTTTTCGGTAGAAAAATGTCCCGGCCGAAGGCCGGTTCTTCCAACATTACAGACTCACTATCGTTCGCCAGGGAAAAAATCGACACCTAAATAGCACGAAAGGTCTAAATATTGACGAAGAAATGGGGCAAAAGGTCTTAAAATCGACTAACTAATGGGGCAAACATCTTAAATCTGACAACTAATGGGGATAAACATGAGGGAGAAAGTGGTCCAGAAAACCGGCCCATCCCCCCTTAAAATACATAAATGATGAATGATTGATATTCATGTCAATATCAATTTCTTTTGCTTAATTTTTAAATATATTTAGTAAAGACTGTAATGGTGATAACGACGGTGCTAATACAACACTATCATCAGCATATATTTCCAAGTTTTCACCCCATTTTACATTCCGACACTCTTTCAATCAACTTACCTATGTACAGATTAAGGGGGTAGTACTCGCTTTTTCTGGACCCCCTTCTCCCTCATGTCTAGCATATTAGTTTAGAGGTTTTAAGACGTTCGTTCCGTTAGTTTGGCGATTTTGAGACCTTTCATTTTGTTATCAATATTAAGACCTTTAGTGACCTTTAGGTGTCGATTTTTTCCTGGCAAGCGATAGCGAGCCTCTAATTTTAGAAGGAACCGGCCTTTGGCCGGGAAAATTTTCTACCGAAAAGTGTACACATTTATCTTGAAAGGGGGTCTAGTGGGTATTTTTCTAAGCTTGATGGAGATCTAGCGAAGGAAACTCAAAAATAAATAAATAAATAAATATATAGACCAAAAACCAAGCACTATCTATCTATCTATTGCCTGACGCCATGATCCCCGAAGGGGTGGCCGCGAACGAACCGCCCCCATGCACCTCTGTCCCCAGTCAGGTAACGCCCCTCCTCCCAACCAGCACAGCCTTCATCCATATACTTCCTCACTCCATCCTTCCACCTCTCTTTCGGTTTACCTCTCCCTCTCTGTCCTTCCACCTCGCTCTCGTACACCCTCTTAGTCATTCTCTCGCTTCCCATATGTTCCAAATGGCCGATCCATCTCAAGGTGTTCCTTTTCACACTTTCCAGCACAGCTACCTCCACACCACACCTCCTTCTTACTTCCTCATTCGTCTGTCTATCCCTCCATGTAACTCCGCACGCCCTTCTCAAGTAACTCATTTCCACCCCTCTCACTCTTGGTCTGTGTCGGGAATAGGGTAATGATCCCGACAGGTTTTGGTCCAATAGGACATTTGAATTTGGCGGTATCGTATCGCTTGTACGATTTCGGCTGGTTCTTTGTGTATTGTAGTTTATTCTTAAGTTAGGTTAAATATTAACTGTAATGTATAAATATCTACATCAGCTCTAGATGTATTATGAAACCAAGTTATGGGTTATAATTATTATGAGCCGGCAGCCATATGTAATTTCGCGAAGCGATCGGACGCCGGCCCTTTAGTCTCTCAATCAACACCGTACAGCCAACATCTCCTCCACCGGCTCTGACTCAACCCACAGTTCACCATGTGCTACAAATACTAATTTATAACAACAGTCCTACATCACCAGTCCTCTAAGCTAAGTTCATTGTATCGATAATGTATTATGTGAACATTCCTACATGTCATGCAATTGAATTAGCCGTGTGTGGGGGACTGGATTACACCCATCGACGAATACCTCGTTGGTAATTATATTATAACTATTTGTTGGGATATTTCATGTACCAGTGATATGCAATTTAACCTCTTTATCTAAATTCCCGACAAATAATGGTCCTTCGTGCCCTTAGGCTTCCTTACCGTAGTACCGTTTTGTTTGCTTCCTTGACGCTTGTGGGCTTACAAATGGCTGCAGCCTCGCGCATTGTTGGCCGACTGCCGTTCCCTGGTTTACACCCAGCTTCTTCCCTCGTGTTTTTTACCCATTAGGCGCCGTCTCTATCTTTTTTGGGACTAGTTTCCAGGTTTTTTTGGGCGTGTGATCCTTGGCATTATTTGGTGGGTTCGCTGGGCTGGAGTTTGGGGTAGGGGTATTTTCGTCGGGCACCATTTTGCGCTCATAGGCTAGGCTAGGCTAGGCCTGCTGGTGTCTGTGGTGGCAGTTCATTTCGCTTTGGTGGTGTGCCTGTGGTGTTAATTGTGTTTTGTCATTGTGGGGCTCGTTATTAATTTTGCTGGAAGGGAGGGTTCTCATGTGACCTTTTATATTTAAATTTCATAATAGCCTAGGCCTAGTTGCTTAAAGTGGCGGTCATGAGTGTCGGTCTTTGTTAATTCCTAAGCGATTGACAGTTAATAGTCAGACCTCATGATTGTAGCTTAACCAACTAGGCTTACCTATAAAGGGCTTTCAGTAATTAGTGCTTCACCTTACCCGTTCTTTTGATGGATTTAGTATTTAATTCTTTTGTCAATACATCATGGCTCAAAGGAACCATCCCACAGCTGCGTCAGGAAGTGGCATTGGGGTGAATTTTACACCAACCTCCTCATACAATCAGAGCCCGGGGAAAGTGGTGGGTATATTAGGCCACAGTTATGTTGGTCGCCTAGGGGTTTCCCGCCGAGAGTTTTATGACCCGGGTTTTGTAGTGAGGGTGTTTAGTGCCCCAAGAGCCACTCTCGATAATATCAGGTCCCAACCAGCCTGGGATGGTCTTTTGAGCCTAAGGCCCGAGATCACTGTATTAGTGTTGGGCGGTAACGACATCGTCTCTGGGGTAGTCCCGCAGGAGCTAGCGGCTAAGATCAAGGAGTTGACCTTTGAGATTGAGGCATCCACGAATGGTCGCTGCCTTGTATTGGGATTAGAGCAGAGGGAGTCTCCTCGGGGTATACCGGCAGGTGAATACCACAAGGTGAAGAACTCCGTCAATGCTCTCCTCAAGAGGAAATATAGGCACCTTGGTGGTCGATTCTCCCCATATAGTTTCGGGAGCCAGTATATGTCTGAGGACGGCGTCCACCTCACCAATGAAGGCAGCGATCGTTTGTTGGCCCAGGTCATTAAGATGGTAAGGGACTATCTTGCGTCGCAGTAGTCGGTCTCCTCATAGATATTCCCAGTGTACTTTATGTTGTTGTCTAGTCAGATAATTTCCTTTCGATAGTTTATATTAAGGGGAATGTAAGTATTATGTAATTCTTTTTGAGTAAATTTCTTAAGTAATGGGGGTTTGCCGCTGTTGCTTCCCAAGCGATTAACGGTTTGTAGTCTGACCTCATTGTAGTTTAAGTTGCTGAAAATTAGACCTTTACGATGACAGATTTGAAGAAACTTAAGATTCTTAAGGGAGGGATGAAGGGAAGTTTAAATAGGTGTTTAAGTGATCTTGATGAATTTTTAATAAGTGCCACGGCTGATCAAATAAAGGGTAAATTCGCTACTGTTACTAAATCGCTAGCTACTTATGATAGTTATGCTCAGCAGGTATATGGTTTATTGACAGTTACTGACGATGTGGAAGAAGAAATGTCGGCAGATCTTGAGTACTTTGAGGATGTTAATACAGCCTTAGCCAGACAATCTTCCACCCAAGAATCAACCTCTGTTAAGGATACCGGTACACCAAAGGCGACTGGTTTTAACCTGCCGAAGCTTACTTTGCCTACCTTTTCCGGGGATTCGGCTACCTGGACTGGATTTTGGGATATCTTTGAGTGTTCAGTCCATCATAACAAAACACTCACATCCATCCAAAGGTTCACATATCTCCATGGTCAATTGAAAGGGGAGGCATTAAAGTTAGTCGATGGGTACAAGCTAGAAGCTACCAGCTACGAGTCTGCAGTGGAGTTGCTGAAGAGAACTTACGGGAGAGTGGAAGTCATCAAGACCGCGTTAATTACTAAGTTCTTCACGCTGGATCCTCCGTCCTATGATGTGACGGCCCTAAATGAGTACTATGCCTCCTTTGAGAGCCTCCTCCAATCTATGGAGACAATGGCCGTCACCAAGGAGGAGATATTTAGTGTGAATATCTTGAATAAGATACCCTCTCCCCTAAGGGAAATCTTAAGACGACAACTAAGCGACTCTCCACTAAACTTGGAAGCGTTGGTGCAGGTGTACCAGACTGAAGTCTTCAATATGGAGAGTACTGGACACTACCGACAAGTGGAGATGTCGCCATCTACTGCAGCTTTCCCGGTACAGACTTCTCCTAAACAGAAAAGGCCAATATCATTAGGTTGTAAGTTGTGCAGTGTCCACGGTCATCTGTGGTATCAGTGTCCTAAGTATCCTAAGGCTACACAGAAGATTGGCCAGGCTAAATTGCTTAAGTTATGTACCAGCTGTCTGGCAAGAGACCACTTCAACAGTACTTGCACCAATTCCTACATCAAACCTTGTAAGTATTGCAAGGGTAAACATTGGTTTTCCCTTTGTACCCAGTCTGATCGGCACGACGGCAAAGAAAAGGGGAGAACCCCCAAAGAGTCACATGAGAAAAGTAAGAGCGAGGGTGATAAAGTATCTGCCATGTCCATTGCTTCTCGAGAATGTCAATTGCTTCCTACTATGATGCTGCCAGTAGTGGGGAGTAATAATAATACTATAATGACGCGCACCTTACTTGACCAGTGCTCACAGAGGTCATTCGTTCTGCGGTCATCATTACCCCAGCTCAAGTGTACCAGCAAGGGTCAAGAGAATTTGCGTCTCCATGGTTTCACTGGTGAAATAGATACCAGTGACTATGATATAGTGGAGATTTCCTATGTTTATAGAAAAAAGGTATGTCCCATCAAGGCTGTTGTGGTAGACACACTACCCAGTTTCTATATAGCATCAGAGATTCAACCACATTTGAAATATCTCAGAAGCAAGGGTTATAAACTGGCTGATGATCAACTCTCTGCTAACAATGGTATTATGCTACTGGTCGGAGCTGATTATTACTACGACCTGGTTCACCCTGGATATCGGCGGGTAGATAAGCCAATAATGCTCCCCACGATCCAAGGGTATGCCATTTCTGGATCCTATGCCACTTCCTCTCAAGACACACAGGTGGAGGTGGTTACGGTCCTCAAGGTAGCAGTAAGCCCCATAGATAAATATATTAGGCCAAATGTGCCCGATAATACATGTACTGATATAGATAAGCTATGGGACTTGGACAATATTGGAATTGACCCACATGAACTTGATCGTGAGTCCAAGCTAGCGTTAAGCTCGTATGAAGAGACTGTAACGTATGACTCTGGCAGAGGTCAGTATGTGGTAAGGCTCCCTTGGAATGATAACAAGAGTAAATTACCTACTAATTTCCGTCTAGCACTTGGTAGGTTACTTGGCCTTCAGAAGCAGTTTGTCAAGGATCCAAATTATTGCGAGACTTATGCGGCAGTTTTAAATGAGCAGGTACAACGTGGATTTGTGGAGAGAGTAGATCTCGGTGAGTATGGGGATAATATCCATTACCTTGCTCACCATGGGATTAAAAAGGACAGTTCCACCACTCCTGTTCGTATTGTGTATGACTGCTCTGCTAAATCCAGTGATCGCTCCTATAGCCTGAATGATTGTCTGTACACGGGTCCGTCCCTGGTCTCTGATCTAGCGCAAATTATGTTGCGCTTCAGATGTCATAAGTTTGCATGGGTCGCCGATATTGAGAAGGCCTTCCTGATGCTTCAACTCCATCGTGAAGACAGGGACTCGACCAGATTTTTATGGCCACGGGACCCAATGGATCTAGATTCAGAGTATCTGATCTACAGGTTCAGAGTCGTCTTATTCGGGGCGACCTGTTCCCAGTTCCTTCTCAACGCTACTATCTTGCGTCATCTTGAGGAGGCTGGACTAGATCCTGACTTCAAGAATGAGATCAAGCAGGGGATCTACGTGGACAATCTTCAAGGCACTGGAGACGATGAAGATTTATTGCTCAAGAGATGCTGGGAGATCTGCGATATATTTGCCAAGGATCATCTATACTTGAGAGAATGGGCCACTAATAGTGATCTTTTGAAAGGTCAATTTGCTTCTGACGGTGTATCTACTGAGAATAGTGAGGTGAAGATTTTAGGCCACAAATGGGACACTACCACAGATTGTATATCCTTCTGTCACACCCCATGCGGCAGTGAGCTTATGACCAAGCGAATCTGCTTAAGCTTGTCAGCGAGGTTGTTTGATCCCCTAGGTTTTTTGCTGCCTGTCACTATCCGTGCTCGTATGTTTTTACAGCAACTATGGCGGCTAAAACTAGATTGGGACACGCCCCTCCCGACTGAGTTACAAGATACTTGGCGGTTGATTCGGTCGGACCTTTCCACATGTTGCAAGGTCCAACTTGATCGTCAGGTTATTAGTGGTCAACCGGTGGATCTACATGCCTTTTCTGATGCTAATAATAGTGCGTACGGTACTGCCATATACATATGCAATGGTAGTGAAGCGACGTTGGCTATAGCGAAGGCCAAAGTAGCCCCTATAAAGAAGATTACAGTTCCTAAATTAGAACTTACTGCATTGCTTCTGTCTGCTCGTCTAATAAAGTTTACACTGGATGCTTATACAGACATACTACAGATTAATAACGTCTATGTCTGGAGCGACAGTCAAATAGCGCTTTCATGGGTACACAGCCAGAAAGTGTTACCTGTTTATGTTTCTAATCGCACTGATGAGATTCATAACTTAGTTCCTACAGCTACATTTCGCTATGTGAGCACCAGGGATAACCCCAGTGACATAATTTCCCGGGGGATCTCGGCGCAGCAGTTTATGTTTTCCTCTATTTGATGGCATGGACCTCCATGGCTTACATCTCCAATTGAATGGCCTCAGGATTTCAGGGAATACATATCTGATCCTTCAAGTCGGCCCCAAGATGATGTGTTAAGTAGTTCGAATGTGAGTACTACACATCAGGATAACAAGTTGGTAGAGTGGGAACGTTACGGCAGCTATGATCAAGTAATACGGGTATTTTCATGGATATACCGTTTCATTAACAACATGAGAAGTCGGGCTCACTGGTCTTTCCTTAGTGAGGATTCGAAGCATATCAGACTCCATGAATTGAGATCAGCAGAAGCGAAACTAATATGTTTAGTACAAAAGGAATCTTATCCTACTGAACATCAAATCCTGAGCAAGGAGTCAAAGGCCAAACCCTCAAACTTAACCCGTTGAGACCCAGCGTCGCACGTGTTGCGTCGGCAGTCTTTGATCACCAACTCCCAGCGACGCATCACGTGCGTCCGACATATAAAAAACACTTATGTGGCTCGTAAGGTAGGAAATGGCGGGAGAATAGGAGGGGGCGGTACCGTAGTGTGTGGGGGAGCCGGGCCAGTAGGTGTGAGCGGGCCGAGACAGCCGCGCGGCTGGTGGTGGTGGGCTTAGTGGGGATAGTTTACACCCCTAGTTTACCGCCACTTTGAACCTTCATTACTCCGGTCGTATGGGAGCTAGAGGCTTGAGATTTATGTGAGATACTCCTTAGGATGTATGCCGTACAATGCCATACTCAGTTTTTACCCTAGTGCTCCCGGGCGGGTGGTCATGCGGGGGAGACGAACTATTGAAACACCCCCCCCCCCCCCCCCCCCGCCCCCCAAATGACCGAAATGAGTTTTTTTTTATTTGTGTGTTCATTTCTCACCATTCTCTTCCATTTTGGCTCAACACATTTTTTTTGAAGCTCCCCCCCCCCCAACCCCCCACCGGCCCCCCCCCCCCAAAAAAAATGTCAGAGGTGATTTTTTTTGTTTTTTTTTTCATTTCTCATCCTTGTCTTCCATTTTAGCAAACAAAAAAAATAAGTGAAAATGGCTTGGGACTGGGGTGAACAAAATATTATAACTAGCCGGGGCTCAACGGGTTAATGAGGCAGCTAGGATTATATATGGAAGGAGGCATAATTAAGTGCTGAGGCAGGATACAAAAGGCGGACATTATTGATTCTGCGAAATATCCTGTCCTCCTTAGCTCCTCTCATTTGATTACCAAACTGTTGATTCGCCAATGCCATAGGACCTGCCTACATTTTGGCGTAAATTATGTTCTGGCGTATATGCGACAACGTTGGTGGATCCCTAAGATGCGACAAGCAATTAAAGGGATCCACAATAGCTGTACTATCTGTAAAAGATTACAGGGTAAGCCTTACTCCCCAGTTGATCTACCTCCCTTGCCTGAGTTCAGGGTACAAAGGACTGAACCATTTCAGGTAACCGGGGTAGACTACACCGGAGCGATTCATGTTAGAGAATCGCCCGGTAATATCATAAAGGTATATGCCGTTCTATTCACATGTGCGGTAACCAGAGCGATTCATATTGAATTGATTGACGACCTATCCAGTGAGGGGTTTTTGCATACTCTAAGACGCTTTGCAGGCCGCAATGGTTTCCCTCAAATTATTATGAGCGATAATGCGACTTGTTTTGTCGGGGCCTCTAAATATCTCCAGAGTTTAATGGATGACCCGCAGGTTGTGGCTACCCTCACTGGAAAGGGTTGTCAGTGGAGATTTATACCAGCACGTGCACCATGGTTCGGGGCGATTTGGGAGAGAACTATCGGTATCGTCAAATCTGCCATGAAGAAGGTATTAGGAAGGGCACTGGTGACCAGACGGGAGTTGCAAACCATCTTAATAGAAATTGAGATGTCAGTCAACGACAGGCCCTTGACCTATACCTCGGCAGATGTTGATGACCTCTTACCCATTTCGCCTTCTATGCTAACACGTGGACGAACCCTTAATACCTTTCCTAGATCGTCCGTAAATGACGAAGATCTGCAAGACCCTACGTTCGGCAATGCTGACGCCACGCGTCGTCGCTTCCAGTATGTAAACAAGGTGTCCGACGATCTATGGAAACGGTGGACCCAAGAATATTTGCTGTCTCTTCGCGAGCGCCACTCTCATAAGATCAAAGGGACGAATCAACGATGGCCTCATATCGGGGATATCGTCCTGATTCATGATGAGCGTCCTAGGTTATTTGGGAAGCTTGGGAGGATTATCGATTTGTTCCAGGGCATTGATGGTCTTGTAAGGGTTGCTAGAATACGAACTTCGACTGGGGTTACTACTCGCCCAGTCGTAAGGTTATATACCTTGGAGCAGGATGTAGAACTGCCGGATGATCCTGGCGTCTCTACTGATACCCCTCCGCGGGAGAGTACTGGTGACAGTGCTCCTCAAGGTGGGGCAGCTGATGATGAGAAGGATGATCCTCCTCAGGCTTCAGGTGGCGCTCGTCCCAAAAGGAGGACGGCTATGAGTTCCGTGGATCTTTGGAGATCAAACAAGGTGATCTTTGACTTCGATGTCCTTTTTTTGTTCTCTGTATATAGCTCCTGTATATAATTTTTGGTGGCGGGCAATATGTCGGGAATAGGGTAATGATCCCGATAGGTTTTGGTCCAATAGGACATTTGAATTTGGCGGTATCGTATCGCTTGTACGATTTCGGCTGGTTCTTTGTGTATTGTAGTTTATTCTTAAGTTAGGTTAAATATTAACTGTAATGTATAAATATCTATATCAGCTCTAGATGTATTATGAAACCAAGTTATGGGTTATAATTATTATGAGCCGGCAGCCATATGTAATTTCGCGAAGCGATCGGACGCCGGCCCTTTAGTCTCTCAATCAACACCGTACAGCCAACATCTCCTCCCCCGGCTCTGACTCAACCCACAGTTCACCATGTGCTACAAATACTAATTTATAACAACAGTCCTACATCACCAGTCCTCTAAGCTAAGTTCATTGTATCGATATTGTATTATGTGAACATTCCTACATGTCATGCAATTGAATTAGCCGTGTGTGGGGGACTGGATTACACCCATCGACGAATACCTCGTTGGTAATTATATTATAACTATTTGTTGGGATATTTCATGTACCAGTGATATGCAATTTAACCTCTTTATCTAAATTCCCGACAGTCTGACTCTCATCTCCAACGTCCATGCTTCGCTTCTGTAAGTCAGTGTCGGGGTTATCACACTGTCATGCAAGGTCCTCTTCACTTCCATACTGACCACCCTATTTCTTGTTACTGCTTTCAGCATTCCTACAACCCTCTTCTCCTGTTGCACCCTCTCCTCAATCTCTACTCAACACACTGCCCAGATACTTAAATGAGCTGACAATTTCCATAACCTGACCCTTTAACTTCACCTCACAATCTGTGGCTTCACCCCTTTCGAAGATCATAACCTTGATCTTCTCTGCATTTACCTTCAGATTCCGTCTTTCGCACACTGTTCCAAACACATTTACCAGACCCTGCATCGCTCATCAGAACTGTATCATCAGCAAACAGCAGTACAGGTAGCTTCCACTCATTTCCCTCCCTTATCAGCGATACACCAACATCCACTGCTCTTCCTTGTATTTCTTTCATGACTCCATCCATATATACAGTAAACAACCCCGGGGACATCACACACCCCTGTTTCAACCCAACATTCAGGTCAAAGAATTCGCTCTGCTCATTTTCCACACATACTGCCGCCTTTGCACCCTCATACATGCTCTTCACTGCTTTCAGCAACTTGCCATCTACTCCGTATATTCTAAGTACTTTCCAGTAAGTACCAAGCACTATATATACCCCCTCAAATAAAGGAGACAAGATTCCTCCTGGTCTTACTCCAATCATTATTTTTCAGGGTTTTGATATAGTCTTTATGCTTAGTAGCAACCAATTAATTTATATAAAGATATAGTAATATGATAGCGTAAATGTGCGGAAAACTTGCTTCAATATGTTTGCTTATTACTGTGAAATGGTTAACTTTATCGAACGCTTTTTGTATATCAATGAAAGATGTGTAAATATTTGAGTCTGCTAATCATCTGAGGCATCTGAGCATGCTGAGGATGTAGAATGATTAGCCCTTTTTTTTCTTCTATATGAATGAGGGAGACAAAAGGCATAACTGCCTGCAGCGAGTGCCTCCCCCACTTTTGAAAGAGTGACAGGGCCAAAATCAAGGGACGTTCGAGCTATAATGCCTGGACACTCGGAGTTTGAAGCAATTTATGTCATAGGAAGAGGGAATGACTGATTGTGGGAGAGAGTTCCAGAGCTCAGCAGTTGAATAGAAGAAAGTCTTAGAATAGCGTTTCACTCTTGGGTTGGAAAGTTGCACAGAGTAAGGGTGGGATTGTGTTGCAAGGCGGGTACTACGTACCCTACGTAGAGGAGGTGGTATACCCATGCTGCCTCTCAGTAAAGGTTACAAAATGCAAACATTTATATTACAAGCAATATTAAAATAATACTAAGAAACCAGACTATGATACACATGGTCTATAATTATCCAAAGAGATTTTATCTTTATATTTATTTTTAATTTGGGGCAAAATAAGTTTGGACGTCATTCATCTCATCAGGAAATTGACCATGTGCAATAAGCAATGAAAACTCTTTAACAATTAGATAGATAGATAGATATATATATATATATATATATATATATATATATATATATATATATATATATATATATATATATATATAATATATATATATATATATATATATATATATATATATATATATATATATATATATATATATATATATATATATGTATATATATATATAATTATATATATATATATATATAGATAGATAGATAGATAGATAGATAGGATAGTATTGAAAGATAGCCAAGTTGATAAGTAGGTGGGAATATAGTTCAGTGGTAGAAAGTTGGTTAGGTAGGGAGATAGAGAGACAGATAAATAGATAGATAGATAGTTAAATATGTGTATACATTGATAGATGATGGAATTATATATAGATAGTTAGAAATATGTATACATAGATAAATATATACCGTAGATATATAGGTAATACTGACATTGAAGGTTAAGGGGAAGCTTTTAGTGTGTTTCCTAGACTTCCATCAAGCTTGAAATTACACTCCCTTGACCCCCTTTCAAGATAAATTTGTACATTTTTCGGTAGAAAAATTTCCCGGCCGAAGGCCGGTTCCTCTTAAATTACAGGCTCGCTATCGTTCGCCAGGAAAAAATCGACACCTAAATGGCACTAAAGGTCATAAAAGTGACATAAATGGGGTGAAAGTTCTTAAAATCGCCAAACTAATGGGGCGAACGTCTTATAATCTCAAAAGCAATGGGGCTAAACATGAGGGAGAAAGGGGTAAAGAAAAAAATCCCTCAAGTGGAAATCTCCCCTTAACGGACCACTGAGAAAACTCCTTGTTCTTTTGTATTAATTATAGAACACATTTATTATTTACATAATTTACAGACTCGGGTAACTTTAATAACAGGTGTTCACACTTATATAGCAAAACGAAAACTGCCCACAGTTTTGTTCTTGTCTATATGTTGTATATTGTACACTGATTATATGGACCAATGTTGTTATAGTGCATATGATGTATATTGTACCCACTTTGTACACTACAAAATCAAGGAAGTAAAACAGTAAAGGGTATATAATATCACTAGGTATATTGATAACTATTTACCTTAACCCTCTCACC
The DNA here is from genome assembly GCA_032716605.1 of Paralithodes platypus. NCBI lineage: Eukaryota > Metazoa > Arthropoda > Malacostraca > Decapoda > Lithodidae > Paralithodes > Paralithodes platypus. The sequence continues at coordinate 11,281,318 of CM064560.1, read as the reverse complement.
ACGGAAGGGCTCTTGAACGCCCATAAAAAAGCATATAACAGGTTCCCGGAAGGCCTCTTGAACGCCCAGTGGTTGAAAGCCTGTGAGCTTCATGTGCGAGGCGTCGGTCCGACGCATGTAAACAACAGCCGGCTGGACCGACGCCCCGCATCTCCGGCCACAAGAAGGAGAGCGTCGCTTGTTCGTGTGTGCCTGTATGTTGTTGTTAAGTATCGAAAAGTGGTGTAAAGTGGCTGTTTTGGCCATAAAGTTATCTCCAATGAAATCATCATCACAGCTCAACCAGTTGACTTAGAGAGCTCTACTTAATGCCATTCTACAGGTAAATAACACAGCTACGCTTGGGGTTGCGCGGGAATGCGGGAAGCAGTCTGATTAACGAATATACGGTAGCCTAGCCTAGACGTTTTTCGGCCAAAACACCCGGGTTTCGAGGAATATATATATAATACATAGCCGGGGCTGGAGGGTTAACATAATTATTAGATGGGTTTTTAACGACCAGTACACCTTTATGAGAGTATTTTATTATGCACATTATAATTACCCTTTTCCTATCTATGTATAAGGTCAGTCAAGGATTATGAATGCTGACGATAATATGTCCAACTGCCTTTATGTCATCTTAACCCTATCTAAACCAAGGTTGGTCTTTATATATTACACCTTGAAGTGGTTTAGGGAGGCAAGTGTTTAACCCAAGAGTTGCTACACACCCCTAGGATTCACCATTGCCCGGTGCTAGACCTAGGCCGATTTGGCGACATTTCCAAAACACAACAAAAACCATATCATCATATAGGAAATGCAACCGCATATTCAACCATATATATATATATATATAATATGAATACCCAAAAAATGCGTGGTTGAGGTGTTATGGTGGTCTGTAGTTGAAAATGTGGCGCGAAACCGGCAACAACGAGCAGCTGTTCGTATGGGAGTATTGCTCAGGTGGAGGGAGGAGGAGAGAGGAGCTGGGTGGAGGTGGGATGGGGGGCAGTGAATGTCAATGTATTTTCACCCCTATTATGCATGTAATACATGTTGATTTTGTTTTTGGAGTGTTTTGGTATATGTTTGAAATCTCATCTTCCGAGAGAAGCGTCACAGCCCACCAGTAAAACATCAGAGGATTGTCATAGCCACCGGGTTAAAAGTCTAAGGGCAAGTTTAAAAATAAATTACTAAAAATTAGCAAAAGCAAGCACAACCGCCAATTAAAAAATAGACACACTCACCTTTCAAGACTTCAAATGAGCTAGTGTTAAGGGGCTATCACACAAGCGCATTTTCCCTCAATATTTATCATCACTCTGGTCGGCAAATTATTACAGTGTTTGCATTGTTCTGTTGCATAAATTATATTATCTGTATTTTAGTTTCCAATACCAGTGCAAGAGAATCAAATGTATATTGCCAGAAAATATCGAAAATTGAAAATATTGGGGATAAAAATCTTGTGTGATACCAGCGTTAAAATATATAATAATAATAATAATAATTATAATAATAATTAACCCTTTATTAGCGGCTCACCACTTAAGTCGTATTTAATAAAGCTGGACTATGTGGCGGCGCTCGACATAACTCGAGTGGCAATTTCAGCACGTAATGTGGCTGAGAGAGAGAGACAAGTGGTGGCAGGAGACTAGCGAGCGTATGACTGCTCCAGACCACCGCGGCGAACCTACTGACACAAATCTCAGCTCCCTCCTCCCTCTCTCACTCGCTACATACTCAATTATGTACCGAAAGTACCGAATTACCTGCTTTTTGCACTCGCGTTGCACGGTTATTGCAAGAAAACTATCCATCATACAAGGATCGTTATGGTGTCATTCGAAAGCTCTGTTTATGCCCTTTCAGGGATAGATACTTGTTTTACGTTCTGGGTCTTATTTAGGCATGAAAATGATCACGTAAACAGCCCTATTTTGGCTAAAAACACCCCGCTGGGCGGTACACATAAATAAACCGCATAGGCCGCTCGTAAGGTGTTAAAGTTGCAAGCAACGTTGTCCGGGGTTCGACGGTTTTGCAAGCAGGGTATTGTGATGGATACAAATGCTGTGTCACAGATATCAAAATATCATTTAACTTATTGGGCATGAAGAAACTACAGAAGGAGCAGATTGTGCAAACAAACAAGAGCGAGAGAGGGAGAGATTGGCTGTAAAAGGGATCTGCCTCTATCCGTTTAGTAACAGAGTTGTAGATATGTGGAATAGGCTACCGAGTGCTATAATGGGATCAAGAACAATAGAGCTTCAACTTGAAATTAGATAGAACGAGACGGGTTGGGTGTGAAAGGGATCTGCCATGTGTTGGTCAATCGGCTCTGGAGACTCCCGTTTTCTTATTTTTTGTATTTTCTCATTTGTGAAGGAGAGAGAGGGAGTATGGCAAGAGAGAATAGGATGTCGTAAACGTAAGGAAGATAGCGATAAATATGAGAGAGAGAGAGAGAGTGCGCGGGATGGGTTGGGTCTGAAAGGGATCTGACATGTGTGGGCCAATCGGCTCTCTGCAGACTCCGGTTTTCTTATGTTCTCATTTGTGAGAGAGAGAGAGAGAGACTAGGATGTCATAAATGTAAGGAAGACAGATCTAGGATAAATGAGAGAGAGTTTTTAAGAGATGGGTTGGGTGTGACAAGGATCTGTCTTGTGTGGGCCAATTGGCTCTCTACAGACTCCCATTTTCTTATGTTCCTATTTCTTACAATTGTGTTTTGGTTGCAGGTATATGATAACATGGGTGTATAGTAAGTAGTGTAAATAACAGGTAACGTTTATGAGATGGGTTGAGTGTGAAAGGGACCTGCCTTATGTGGGCCACTTGGCTCTCTGCAGACTCCTATTTTCATCTTGGTTGCATGTGTAAGGGATCTGCCTCATTTGTACCGGTGTGCAAACAAACAAGAGCGAGAGAAAGAGATTGGCTGTGTAAGGGATCTGCCTCTATTCGCTTGGTAAAAGAGTTGTAGATATGTGGAATAGGCTACCAAGTGGGATCAATAACAATAGAGCTTCAACATAAAATTTGATGACGAGATGGATTTCCCATTTTCATCTTGGTAGCATGTGTAAGGATCTGCCTCCTTTGTACCAGTGTGCAAATAAGAGAGAGAGATTGGCTGTGTACGGGATCTGCCTCTCTCGTAACAGAGTCGTAGATATGTGAAATAGGCTACCTAGTGCTATAGTGGGATCAAGAACAATAGAGAATTTCAAGATAAAATCAGATAGTCATATGGACGAAATGGGTTGGATGTGAAAGGGATCTGCCTTTTGTGGGCCACTTGTCTCTCTGCAGATTCCCATGTTCATCTTGTAAGGGATCTGCCTCATTTGTACCGGTGTGCAAACAAACGAGCGACAGAGAGAGACTGGGTGTGTAAGGGATCTGCCTCTATTCGTTTAGTAACAGAGTTGTAGATATGTGGAATAGGCTACCGATCCTATAGCCAATCGGCTCTCTGCAGACTCCTGTTTACTTATGTTCTCATTTGTGTGAGAGAGAGAGAGCGAGGCTCCCTATTTCCTATGTTCTCATGCACTAGTACAGTATGTCGTAATCGTAAGGAAGACAGCGATAAATAAGAGAGAGAGAGATAACTAATGCGTAGCCTATAGCAACACTCAAACAAGCACACACATAGCTGCACAAGACCATCACACCAGCACACACACGCCTATCTAGCGACGAACTGTCCTGTTTACATATCATACACACTCCCCCCCTCCCCAGTCCTGTTTACATATCATACACATTACACACTCTCCCCATTCCATCACTTCGTATGTACGATATTATTTCCGTCTTTTTTACTGTGTATGGATTAAGTTATTGGTGTTCACTCTTGACATATGTGTCCTGCTACTTCTGCATGCATACATAATAGCATGAAAGTGATCAATACGCGCATATGAAGCTACGTATCTCGTATATCGGGGTTCTCTTCCCTTTCATCGGTCCACCCCTTATACCTCCCTCCCTCCTCCCTATCCCATATGTCGAGACTCGTAAGTAACTCGACAGTTTAGGTTAAGTAAACATACTGGAAGTTCATATTAGGCGCCAGTATTAGGCTAAGTTATATATCTATATAAAAGATATAATTATACTATTTCGTATTAAGTTTATATGGGTTTATTATCCATTATTATATAGGGTTGTCATTATAATAAATCCGGTATATCTTGTAGTTAGTTAAATGACACATTGGTAGATAAGATAACTGCGCATGCGTCCTTCTTGGAACTGGCGGGTTCATCGCCACAAACCTCAGAATCGCTTTCGCTACGACCTCAAGAACATCTAGCCGCTCCAATACAACCACCTGTTTCCTGCTAAGTCATCTTAATTCTTATTTCTTAGTGGCCACTATATCTTCCATCTATTCCTACCACTATCATTGAGCTATCTATCCCTATCAACCAATAAAAGTAAGTTAACTCTTGTGAGTTTATAGGTAAATTCCGCTTTGTTTACTATCGAATTCTCACAATATGGTCCTTAGATACCTCTGACTTTTGCCTTATGCTATCTTTTCTTCTTTGTCTTTTCTTTCTTCTGCTTTCCTATTGTCTACTATTTCCTAGCTGTTCCTTCTTTCTGTTCCCTAGTTCCACTTCCCTGGTGTCCCCTGTTGGTTTGTGGGCTGGTGTTTGTTGTCTGTGGCCTAATTTCCGCCGGGTCCCACAAATTTTACCCGGCCATATGGGCCGCCGCCAGCCGATGTACCACCCATTTTTCCTGGTGGTAACTTTGCCCAAGGGGGTGCTTGGGTGGACACTTTCAAGTCCTCTGTGGCCTGGGAGAGCCACATCATCAATAATTAGGTGGTAGGCTATAGGCTAGGTAGGCCTATATAATTGCAACAATTAAATTAATGTAAAGTAGAATTATAAGGGTTAAATTTAATTTGTTCGGTCTTAACTAGGCTAAATATAAAGGGGGTTGTTATACACCCTTTTGGCCTCCCCTTCCTTAGTGTACTCTAACAACATTTTGCTGCATATTATGTAAGGTTTACCATTTAAATTTAAGTGTGGAGATCCTTATGCGTTGTCCGTTTACTTTTATTATTGCGTTCCGCGTCATATTTACCGCTTATTTTGCCCTACCCCGACATCACACTTATCATTAATTATTACGTTTGAGTCGGGGTTCCCTATATCTTGCCTTTATTGGCGTCAGCTAACTTTCGGAGTGCGCTTTACGTCCATATAGGTAAGATATAGTATTATTCTATTCTATTTCCTGTGTATTGCCATCATGTCGTTGACACTGTCCCAGTACAAGCGACGCAAGGGGGGTATCAAGAGTGGTTTGACTAGGATCACCAAAGATATTACTACATTTTTAGTTGATGCAGATAATGATGCAATTGAGGCTAAATTGGCTTCGGTATTAAGACAGCTCGAAGATTTAAATTTATGTCGCCGCGTAATGGAAAAGCTCTATGAAGATGACGCCGAGTATTTCGCGGATATAGAAACAGACGTGGCTTATATAGAGTGTCTTGATAAAGCCATCATCCTACTCAAAGGTAAGCTAAAAACACAAGGAGCCAAATCGTGCTGCAGTCAACAGAAATGCCGTTATAAGATTGCCGAAAATAACCCTTCCTGTGTTTGACAGTGATCCCACTCTATAGCTGGGATTCTGGGATATGTTCCACTCTAGTGTCCACAGCAATGCGGAGCTCAGTGACATCCAAAAATTCACCTACTTAAGAGGTCAACTGAATGGCGAGGCAAAACGACTAATTGAAGGTTTCGCAATTGAGGGAGCCAGTTACCAAACAGCGGTTGTCCTTCTACAGAAAACCTATGGGCACAGGGATAGAATTAAGGTGGCACATAATTATAACTAACCTTACTACTTTGAATCCTCCCTCTTACAATGTCGAGGAACTAAAGGGATTCTATGCTAGTTTTGAAAGTACACTGAGGTCAATAGAGACCCTACAAATTACCCTTCATGAAGCTAGTGTTGTAATTCTCATGAATAAATTGCCATACCCACTAAAGGAAACATTAAAGAGAACTTTAGGTGAAGAAGGTCTGGACCTAGAAAGGTTTGTCCAGGCTTACCAGACAGAAGTGTTTAACATGGAAAGTGTAGCAGAACGGACTACGCCACACATACCAGTTGCTTGAGCATCCTTTGCGGTGCAAGAGGCCTCAGTGCGAAGGAAGGGTTGCAAGTTGTGTGAAGGGGCACATGAATGGTTTAAGTGTATCAAATTCAAAACCAGTGCTCTGAAAGTAAAACGTGCAAAGCAACTCAACCTTTGCACCGGGTGCTTATCTTCAACCCACGGGAGCAATGGTTGTGTGAACCCTGACATCCGCAGCTGCAAGTTCTGTCAAAACAGACACTACCATATCCTCTGTCAGTCCAGATCTCAATGGGACGGTGCAAAGAACGAGCAAAAACCTCAACAGGTAACAAAGACCAAGACGCAAACTACCACGATGTCTGTGTCGTCAAAGAAGACTAGTATTATCCTCCCAACTATAATGCTGCCAACAGTTAAGGAATCAAGAGGAACAGTCAAGATGAGAGCACTGCTGGATCAGTGCTCACAGCGCACCTTCATCTTAAATTCCGCTCTAGACTCGATCCATTATATAAAAGTGGGTGATGAAGAGCTAGAGTTGCGAGGATTTACCGGAGCATGTGAGAGCACAAAGTACCCAGTAGTGTCCTTCAAATACAAGTTCCAGGGCAGAAACTATCCTCTACAAGCAGTTGTGGTAGACACTCTCCCGGATCACAAAGGATCAGAATGCCTTAAAGCAGACATGAGAGTTTTGCGAAACAAAGGTTACAAATTAGGTGATCCTCTAATGACACAGACATCTCGGCTGGACTTGTTGGTTGGTGCCGATTATTATTATGACTTAGTGCGGCCAGGGTACAAGAAAGAGGATGACATAATTCTCTTGCCCACTAAATTTGGTTATGCACTAAGTGGCTCCTGCCATAACGACAAGTCTAGCGCCCAAGTAGAGGTAGTTACAATTTTGAAAGTTGCGGTCACCCCGATGGATCAATATATATCCACGGCATCAAGTAATCCATGTCATAATGAATTAAAATGTATGTGGGAACTGGATCATCTAGGAATTTCTCCAAACGAAGATTCAAAGGAAAACATGACTGCGTTGGCCATAATTATACAAGGAGACAGTAACATACTCTGCACAGAATCAGCAATATGAAGTCAGACTGCCATGGAACCAACATAAAGAGAAGCTGCCTTCTAATTATGGTTTAGCAGCGGGTCGCCTAAGGGGTCTGCAGAAGCGTTTCAAACAAGAACCTGTCTATTGTAGTCACTACACCAACGTTATCCAAGATCAACTTCATCGTGATTTTATTGAAGAGGTTCCTTTCGGTGTTACTGAAAACAGTCATTATTGGGCACATCATGGAGTCACCAAGAATAGCACAACGACGCCCGTTCGTATTGTGTACGACTGTTCCACTAGTATTGGCAAAGGCAGGCCAAGTCTTAATGACTGCCTTTACACCGGGCCATCACTAGTGCCAAATCTAGCAAAAATATTGCTGCATTTCAGGGTACACGAATATGCCTGGATAAGTGACATCGAGAAAGCCTTTCTCATGTTGAGACTTCATGAAGAAGATCGTGATTACACCCAATTTCTGTGGCCAAAGGATCCCTTGGACTTATCTTCACCCTTACTCTGCTACCGATTTAAGGTAGTGTTGTTCGGGGCGACTTGCTCACAGTTTCTTCTTAATGCCACGATCTTAAAACATCTTTCCATTATTAAAGAGGATCCCGGAGTTGTGGAGGCTATTAAGGAGGGTTTGTACATTGACAACCTCCAGGGTACAGGCAGTGATGAAGAGACTGTCATTAAGCGTTACTGGGATGCCCAAAGAATAATGTCTCAAGCACATTTATATCTCAGAGAATGGGCTACCAACAGTCCTCAACTACGTGACCTCCTGCAATTGGATGGTGTTGCTGCCAAGAATCAAGAGCAAGTGAAGACATTAGGACTCTTATGGTTACTTGACTCTGATCTGTTGATGTTCAATGCTAGTCTCCCAGAGACCAATAAGGCAACAAAGAGAGAGTGCCCAAGAGTGGCGGCACAACTGTTCGATCCACTCGGTGTACTACTGCCCGTTACAATAAGGTCCAGAATTTTCTTACAGCAATTATGGAGACTGAAACTAGATTGGGACGATCCGCTACCTGACGACTGCGCTACCGAATGGTCTACAGTTACCAAGGACCTGTACCTCTGCTGAGACTTTACTTATCCTCGGAGGACGGTATATGCTGATTCGGTGGAACTTCATGCGTTTAGCGATGCAAGTGGTGTCGCTTATGGCACTGCAATATATTTTGTGAGCCCGGAACATAGCTGTCTGGTCATCGCTAAAGCAAAGGTCGCTCCCATAAGATCCATAACAATACCAAGACTAGAGCTAACTGCTGCTTTGCTAGCCGCCAGATTAATCAAATTTGTGGAGGAAGCCTATCATAATATTGTAAAAGTCAACAAAATTGTTTTATGGTGCGACAGCCAGGTTACATTGCATTGGTTGCATAGTATGAAGAAGCTTCCAGTGTATGTCGCAAACCGAGTTGACGAAATAAAATCCCTTCTTCCGACTAGACTTCCGGTACGTGTCCTCTAAAGAAAACCCTAGTGACTTACTGTCTAGAGGTGTTTCGGCAAAACATCTGAAATCTTCTGCGTTTTGGTGGGAGGGGCCCATGTGGCTCCGAAACAAAGACGAGTGGCCAGAAGATATAATACCTGATGACCCAACGCCAAAAGTAACTAGCCAAGTCATTGGGACTCATTATGAACAGGACACACGGTTATGGAACTGGGAAAAATATGGCAGTTATGATAAATTAATCGGATAGTTGCATGGACTATTCGATACAAGAATAATTTGAAGGCAAAAATTAAAGGGACGTCTCCCACAGACAGTGCCCTCCTCAGCATAAAGGAGCTAAAAGTAGCAGAACAGATTATAGCTCAAAGATGCCAGCAGGAATGCTTCCCAAAGGAGTACGAGATGCTGTCTGGTGACAAAGGTACTCACAATAATTTGGTAAACCAATTAGGACTTGTCATGAAGGGAGGATTAATTATATGTGAAGGTAGATTGAAGTTAGCGGCTCTTCCGGATTCAATGAAATATCCGATACTACTGCCTTCCAAACATCCTTTTACTACCATGCTCATCAATATGTGACATCGTGTCTGTTTTTACTATGGAGTTACTCACGTGGTCGCATATATACGGCAGAGGTGGTGGATTCCTAAGATAAGACAAGCGGTAAAACAAGTGACCAGTAAGTGTATAACCTGTCGTAAAATACAGGGTAATACCTACGCGAAAGCTAGAGTACCTCCTCTACCAGACATCATGACTACTCCTAGAGATCCCTTCGAGGTCACGGGGGTTGATTATACAGGAGCAATTCCTGTCCGGGGCTCACACAACAACAAGGCTTATATGCTTTTATTTACGTGCGCTACTACAAGAGCTATTCATATTGAAGTAGTTAGCAATATGACCTGTGACAGCTTTATCCATGCGTTCCGGAGATTTTGTAGTAGGCAGGGATTTCCGCAGATAATGTTAAGCGACAATGCTGCTACATTTGTGGGAACTTCCAGACACTTGGAAGACATACAAAGCAATCCCAGTCTTCTGGCTAATCTTGCCGAAATCCGATGTGAATGGCGTTTTATACCAGCACGTGCGCCTTGGTTCGGAGCTATTTAGGAGAGAGCCATAGGTATTGTGAAGGCTGGGCTGAAAAAGGTACTAGGTCGTGCTCTAGTCTTCTTTGAGGAACTAACTACTGTCCTATTGGAGCTGGAGGCTACCGTGAATGATCGCCTTTTAACATATGTCTCGGGTGATCTGGACGGCCCTTGCCCTATTACTCCATCCATGTTGGTTAAAGGTCGTAGACTTTGTGACTTCCCAAAGGACCTAATTCAGCTAGATGAGCTGCAGGATCCTAGTTACGATAATGAAGCAGCGATACACAGCAGGTACAATTACATCAATAAATTGATCCGGGACCTATGGAGGCGTTGATTTAATGAATACTTGGCATCACTACGAGAAGCCTATAAGAATAAATGGGGCTCATCAAGCAGTGTATGGTCAAAGATAAATTACATCGTGCTTATACATGACGAGGGACCTCGTGTCCTTTGGAAACTTGGTAGGGTAGTTAGACTCTATCCCGGACGAGATGATCTGGTTAGAGTGGTTCAGATTAGAACAAAGACTGGCCTGACCACTCGACCCATCGTCAAGTTGTATCCATTGGAACAGGAAATCGAAAGCATTTCGATCCCTCAACCGGTGGTCACTGGTGATGGTGTTAGCTCTCACGACTCCACCCCTATGTCACCAGCGGTCGCTGGACCATCTGCCAGTAATGATCCTGTTGGAAGATTACCTCTTCGCGAAGCCGCTGTTAGCTCTTCACAGCTTTGGAGATCTATCATCGCTGCGGGATTATTGTAGATAATGTATATATTGGTGGTGGGAATGTGTCGAGACTCGTAAGTAACTCGACAGTTTAGGTTAAGTAAACATACTGGAAGTTCAAATTAGGTGCCAGTATTAGGCTAAGTTATATATCTATATAAAAGATATATACTATTTCGTATTAAGTTTATATGGGTTTATTATCCATTATTATATTGGGTTGTCATTATAATAAATCCGGTATATCTTGTAGTTAGTTAAATGACGCATTGGTAGATAAGATAACTGCGCATGCGTCATTCTTGGAACTGGCGGGTTCATCGCCACAAACCTCAGAATCGCTTTCGCTACGACCTCAAGAACATCTCCTTCTAGCCGCTCCAATACAACCACCTGTTTCCTGCTAAGTCATCCTAATTCTTATTTCTTAGTGGCCACTATATCTTCCATCTATTCCTACCACTATCATTGAGCTATCTATCCCTATCAACCAATAAAAGTAAGTTAACTCTTGTGAGTTTATAGGTAAATTCCGCTTTGTTTACTATCGAATTCTCACACCATATGTGTAAACATTATATTTTAGCTTTCCGAAGGTAAATACGTACTTCCGATAAATATCTAGCCTTGTATTTAAATCATGAATCCTGTCAAATGTCATTATTTAATAGAAACATGTGTAAGGGTTACATTTATACACAGGATAAGATAAGCAAATACAAACCTCAGAGCATAATCATTGGCGATGAGAGGGAGAGACGTACTCTAGGTGGAGTCTGGACTCTGGGGAGGGGGGGGGTGGGGGGAGAGGTGGTGGTTGTAGGAAGTGTTGCCAGTTGTACTGCTACTTATTACCGCTAGATGTAGAGCTATTTACTTTAGTTTAGCAGCCATTTTTTCATATCTAGAGACATTTACTCGGGATAATTTGAAAATTTCAGACATTCTAGTTGTATTACATTGTAAAATTTGCAAAACAAACGAACCAAAACTCTAGAAATTGCAGCAATATTCTACCATTGTTTGACTATGTAGCAATATGCTAGCGACTTTTGAGAAAGGATCTAGCGGTATTTTGTGGTAACACTTAGGCAGTGTGATCAGTTGTATCGCTACATATTACCGCTAGATGTAGAGTTATTTACTTCAATTTAGCAGCCATTTTTTCATATCTAGAGACATTTACTAGGGATAATTTGAAAATTTCAGACATTCTAGTTATATTGCATTGTAAAATTTGCAAAACAAACAAACCAAAACTCTTTAGAAATTGCAGCATTATTCTAACATTGTTTGACTATGTAGCAACATGCTAGCGACTTTTGAGAAAGGATCTAGCGGTATTTTGTGGAGACATACTGGGAGGGTGGGAGGGATGTGGTGGTTGCAGTGTTGACAGTTGTAAAGCTTCATATTACCGCTAAATGTAGAGCTATTTACTTCAATCTAGCAGCCATTTATTTTATATCTAGAGACATTTACTAGGGATAATTTGAAAATTTCAGACATTTTAGTCATACTACATTGTAAAATTTGCAAAACAAACCAAAACTCTTTAGAGAATGCTGCATTATTCTAACATTGTTTGACTATGTAGCAAAAAAGTCATGTTTGAATGCTTCCTCCTTGTTGAGGACAGTAGAACAAGAGAGAGTAAACAAAGATTTTTTTGCATTAGACTGAGAGAAAGAAAATGGAATGTATGCTTCTTGCTCTGTGCAGGGGCACAGTGCGTCCTTGTATTGAGTATTGTTCACATGTGTGGGGAGTTTCCTCTCACACAGCACTTCTAGACAGAGTGGAAAGGAAAGCCTTTCATATCATTAACTCCCGTCCACTCACCGACTCTCTGCAATCTCTCTCTCTCCGCCGCAATGTTGCATCTCTCGCTATTCTATTACAAAAATCAGTGTTTCTCAGAGGTCTCTCAGTGCAATCCACCTCTTCTACGTATGGTAAGTAGTACCCGTCTTTCAACACAATCCCACCTCTACTCTGTACAACTCTCCAACTCAAGAGTGAAACGTCACTCCCTATCATTCTTCTATTCAACAGCGGAGCTCTGGAACTCTCTCCCTGAATCCATCTTTCCCTCATCCTAAGACTTAAATTGTTTCAAACTCTGTGTGTCCAGACATTTTGGCTCGAACGTTCCTTGATTTTGGCCCTGTTACTCTTATAACTTTGGGGGAGGCACTCGTCACAGGCAGTTTTGCCTCATCCACATAGAAACAAAAAATACATCGGGAATAATAGGGAAAATACCGGTAATTGAGGAGGGGGAAAAGGGGGGGGACACATGTGGAGGAGTGATGGGAGGTATGGAGAGGAATTATCTCACTTTATCACATATTGCTTTGTTTTGAGTGCCAGTGGGGTGTTTTTAGAGGTATTTTTCGTTCATTGTCTCTATAGGGGACTCTCGCCTTCCACCAGTAAAACCTCTCGAGAGAATGCTCACCGTTTTTTGATTAATGAAATAGGTTTTGTGAAACTAATGACATTATTGAAACGAAGTGGCTACGGGACACCACCAGGGGTGTCACGCAGCCCAGCCAGTGAGGCTGGGCTACGGGACACCACTAGTGGTGTCCCGTAGCCCAGCCTCACTGGATGGGCTGCGTGACACTACCAGTGGTGTCTCGCAGCCCAGCCACACTGGGTAGGCTACGGGACACCACCACAAGTGTTCCACGTATACAAAGCTTGATTTTATAGCTAAATTTGTTCATATCGTATTTCCATGTAATTTTTCTTAGTTTAAACATGTGCCCTTTGATCCTACCAGGTTACCTTACAAGAAAGTCTTTGTAAATCGTTGTTATACCCCTCACACGTCTTCTCCTCCAAGCTTAGGAAATTGAGATTCTTCAGTGTGTGTGTGTATGTGTGTGTGTGTGTGTGTGTGTGTGTGTGTACAAATGAATGGTATCGGTGTGGATGGAAATACAGGTATTTACGTATGTGTTTGTGAATGAAAGTACGAAATGTTTCTGTGATTGTGAATATAAAGATGTGTATGTGTGTGTGTGAGCACGTGGTTGTATGTTTGTGAGTAGAAATATACTATGTAGAGGAAATAATGATAGAGGTGTATTAAGTGGATGAAAGGTATCAATAAGAGAGATATGTATATGGTATTAAAGCTTAGTAACCTGCCTTTTGTCTTCTTCATACACAGAAAAGAAGACAAAATAAATATATATAAGAACATAAGAAAATGTGAGCCCGCATAAAGCCGATTGGCCCACACAAGGCAGATCCCTCTTACACCCAACCCGTCTCGTCCATATGTCTATCTAATTGTATTTTGAAGCTCTTTATCGTTCTTGATCCCACTATGGCGCTAGGTAGCCTATTCCACAGGTATATACAACTCTTACCAAACCACTATTTGCCTATATTTCTTGAAACGAAATGTATCCCATTTGAAATCATTTGTTTGAGTTTTCTCGCTATCGCTGAGCTTCAGTTCATCTTTCATATCCCCTGTATTTAGCCTATCTCACTTACCCACTTGAACACCTCTATCATATCTATCATATCATATCATATGTAACTCTGCGTCTTTCTAACGAATGTAAGCCTAGTTTCTTCAACCTGTCTTCATATGGAAGATTTCTAATATTACAGATTATTTTTTGTCATTCTTAGTTGTACTCTCTCCAAGGAATCTATGTTCATTCTGTAATAGGGACCCCAATTTTGAACAGCATAATCCATATGTAGCCTCACTAACGCTAGATAAAATGTCAAGATTACGTCTGCTGTTCTGTTACTCACACTCTATTTGCCTTATTTCGAACACTGATGCATTGATATCTTGGTTTCAAATCACAGTTGAGTACAAAGGAAATCAAGCAACATACGAGTCTAGTGACCCTTCTAGGCTGCTTGTCCTAAAAAACACTGAGGACCAAGTGTCCAAACAGTGGTTTAGAGTGGGTAAGGGAACATTGGAAAGGGAACTACTGCCCTGGAACTAATGTCCGTGGCAGGATTAGGAAGTTAGTAGGGGACAGATGCGTTAGTAACTGAGGGGAGGATAAAATAAAGTTATTCATTTACAAACGCAGTCAGTCGCGGGTTTGATGCGAGATATTTGTCTATGCGAATTTTAAATGAATCAACGGTTGATTCTCAAGTCTTTTTCATTATTTGAGTTAGTTATATCCACGTTATCGAAATTGTATCCTGCATTTTCTATCGATTTACTCAATTTTACTTCACTGCATTCATTAACCTACATTGAACTTCATCTGCCAGTTTACTACCCATTTGTGTAGTATGTCTAAATCTATTTGGAGTGTTCCCATTTAAGTGTCATCTGTAAATTTACTGATTTTTCTAATTATTCCTACATCAAGGTTGTTAATATATATATATATATATATATATACAGTATATATACCGGTATATATATATATATATATATATATATATATATATATATATATATATATATATATATATATATATATATATATATATATATATATATATATATATATATATATATATATATACAGAGAGAGAGAGAGAGAGAGAGAGAGAGATAGAGAGAGAGAGAGAGAGAAAGAGAGAGTCCAGAGTCCAGACCATAAGATAATTATGCTGGTAGGTACAATTTACAATTACGTGTTAATTTTCTGGATTACCTGGATTAGCTTGAGGTCTTAAGGTAAAGGGTCCACGTACGCTGGTGTCTAGAGGTTGGTCTCCGGGTTTTTTTTCTCGCAACCTTCTTCGGCCGCACTCACATAAATATTATATAAAGCTATAGATTTACCAATTACCATCCCTATACTAAATTAACCAAACATCACATTTGGATGCCAATAATTACCAGACAATAAAATTCATCATCAATTGAGAAATTTTACCTGTTATCTTCTATGTTGATTCACTGTATAAACACACACAAACTTATGCACATTCACATTGTCACGCACAAAATCATTCTGGAACACATATTCGTATTCCTACCCACAATGTCATTAACTCGTATTGCGTGTATTCACCTTGACGAACAAGTTCGGTGATTTATATTCATATATCTACACACACACACACACACACACTCACACTTTTAGAGTACCACTCGACAACGCACATATATTCGAACATACATTCACAACTACACACTCGCCTTCACATTTCCAATCAGAATACACACGCACACATATTGATATTCCCTCCCACAATCGCACCCACACTCTAATGTTCTTTCAGAACCACACGCACAAATACATATTCGCATTCCTAAGCACAAACACAAACGCACATTCACAAAGACAAGTCATGTGAATGACTCTCTCTCTCTCTCTATCACACACACAAACACATACACACACACACAAACATATTGTATATTCATTATTAATTTTGTACATCCAATATACAAACACATATTTCCACTTACAAACGTACAGGCTTTATGTTCGTACATGCACATTCCTACTCGTGCAAACAAGCTTGCACTGCGCCCCCCCCCCCCCTACCTAGCGCCATTGTGGGATAACGAACGATAGAGAGTTTCAAAATTAAATTAGATAAACATATAACCGAGATGGGTTCGGTGTGAGAGGGATCTGCCTTGTGTGGGCCAATCGACTTTCTGCAGACTCCCATAATTATGTTCTTCTAAGATGGATATGTAAGACGAAGAATATACACACATACAGTATATAACGGCTATATATAACGCCTAGTTAGATGTATAAATTGGTATGTGTGTGGCGTAGGGAGTTGAGAATGGAATAGGTCTGTTATATACAACAAGTAGGATTATAATTTAGTAAAGTCCAACGTTTTTAATGATAATATTAATAATAATCCAAAGAATTTCGATTCAATAGTCTAATTGGCTGAATTATATGGCGATAAATACGAAAACACTTGTGGTGGTGTCCCGTAGCCTACCCAGTGTGGCTGGGCTGCGAGACACCACTGGTAGTGTCAAGCAGCCCAGCCAGTGAGGCTGGGCTACGGGACACCACCAGTGGTGTCCCGTAGCCCAGCCTCACTGGCTGGGCTGCGTGACACCCCTGGTGGTGTCCCGTAGCCACTTCTTTATTGAAATCCCCATTCAATACTATATCATTCATGAAAAGAATATGTTATCTATCCATCTTTTCATTCTATTGTGTGCTTTCTCTGTGAAATACTCTCAGATAATAGAGAGCAGTAGTAGTATAGTTGTAGTTATTTTTAGTAGCCTCCTAAAAATCAATGTATTTGAATAATTTGTTCAAACTTTATTGAAGCAATATTATAGGAATTGGGTTAAATACTCCGAAAGCCGAAAATGTTGTGGAAATTGTTATGATGAATTTTTAAATAAATATTATTTTTGCATTTTTTTCAATGCTGCAGCTAAACTATTCCACCAATTTGTAAGCATTTGTTACCAAAACATTTGGAAACACGGGCCCCACAAGAACATGTATATTGGTATTGATCATCCATGTAGTTTAAAGATATGTATTTTTAGGCGAAATTAAGGTTTTTCCAAGGTGGTCATCAAAAAACGATGTGTATGCAGCAATACCTTTATATAAAATTTGTGGGGCATTGGTAGAGGAGCCTGTACACCGAAGCACAATAATCTCCTATAAGTGGAAGACAGTATTTAGCTCTAAAATATTGCAGAAATGAGGTCGACATGGGTATGTCTAGCTACCATTTTGAATTCATAGTATATAAAATTTGCCCAATATTAAAACACACCTTGTGTCTAAGTTAGGTCATGATCCAACAAGCAGTTCCGGAGTTATTGCGTAAACACGAGTGCGCAAAAATAATTTGGAAGAATAAAAAAAACTAAAAACTAAAAAATAAAATAATAATCCGAATGTGTTCAGTAGGGGTTGCCCGCCATAGGCTTAAAACCCTAATAATTAGAAACCACTTGACATGATAGAGCACTTACCTAATAGTGAAGTACCGATGAACAGAAATGTCCAGGGCCCTATCCCCAGCTGGGTGAGAACCTCGTCCAGATCATCACTCTTGCTTGTCATGATAATGGGAGGATTTGACCAGGACACAAGCAAAACAACTCAACTGTAGGGATGTTAGGTTTACTTGTTAGCTTCATCAGGGCAAAGTACAATGCCCTTACTAGCATTGAATTTTGCTTTAAACTTGTTAGAGTATCATGTTTCCCACATCCATCAATGACAGCAGATGAGTTGCTAGAGTATTTTCCGCCGAAATCGAGGTCGCCGTTTAATGAGGCACAGGGAGGTCGAGGCCGGTGATTATGGTAGTAATAGTATTGTGAAGATCGTGGTAGTAGTGATTGATGATGGTGATTATGGTAGTAGAATTTAAACCCGGGCAACGCCGGGTACCCCTGCTAGTTATAATTATTATTATTATTATTTTGTATCTTTTATTTTTATATATTTGTACACAGCACGTATATTAAACTCCCACTGTATGACGCAGGCATCGCGTACTGGTAGGTTCCATAAGTTTGTACACAACACGTATATTAAACTCCCACTGTATGACGCAGGCACCGCGTACTGGTAGGTTCCATAAGTTTGTACACAGCACGTATATTAACCCTTAAAAAGCGGCTCACCACATAAGTCGTATTTAATAAAGCTGGACTATGTGGCGGCGCTCGACATAGGTCGAGTGGCAATTTCAGCACGTAATGTTGCTGAGAGAGAGAGACAAGTGGTGGCAGGAGACTAGCGAGCGTATGACTGCTCCAGACCACCGCGGCGAACCTACTGACACGAATCTCAGCTCCCTCCTCCCTCTCTCACTCGCTATATACGGAATTGTATCGGGAAAGTGGCTAATTACATGCTTTTTGCACTCGCGTTGCACGGTTATTGCAAGAAAACTAGCCATCATAAAAGGATCGTTATGGTGTCATTCGAAAGCTCTGTTTATGCCCTTTCAGGGATAGATACTTGTTTTACGTTCTGGGTCTTATTTAAGCATGAAAATGATCACGTAAACAGCCCTATTTTGGCTAAAAACACCCCGCTGGGCGGTACATATAAATAAACCGCATAGGCCGCTAAAGAAGGGTTAAACTCCTACTGTATGACGCAGGCACCGCGTACTGGTAGGTTCCATAAGTTTGTACACAGCACGTATATTAAACTCCCACTGTATGACGCAGGCACCGCGTACTGGTAGGTTCCATAAGTTTGTACACAGCACGTATATTAAACTCCCACTGTATGACGCAGGCACCGCGTACTGGTAGGTTCCATAAGTTTGTACACAGCACGTATATTAAACTCCCACTGTATGACGCAGGCACCGCGTACTGGTAGGTTCCATAAGTTTGTACACAGCACGTATATTAAACTCCCACTGTATGACGCAGGCACCGCGTACTGGTAGGTTCCATAAGTTTGTACACAGCACGTATATTAAACTCCCACTGTATGACGCAGGCACCGCGTACTGGTAGGTTCCATAAGTTTGTACACAACACGTATATTAAACTCCCACTGTATGACGCAAGCACCGCGTACTGGTAGGTTCCATAAGTTTGTACACAGCACGTATATTAAACTCCCACTGTATGACGCAGGCACCGCGTACTGGTAGGTTCCATAAGTTTGTACACAGCACGTATATTAAACTCCCACTGTATGACGCAGGCACCGCGTACTGGTAGGTTCCATAAGTTTCATAATTATTTTATGTACGTTTTATCATTTTAGATTGAGGGAGCCCACTTCGCTTTTTTCTCTTTCTCCCTCTCTCTTTGGCTTATATCCAGTCGGCCCCATTCAGCCTACTGGTTTAAGACGATTACCCTCATCCAAATGTAAATATTTTCCTGGCGAGCGGTAGCGAGCCAGCTTATATATATATTTGTTTAACAGCAAGCTAAATTTGTACATTTTTCGATAGACAAATGTCTTCGGCGAAGCCGGATTTTTCCATACAATGCTGGCTCGCTATCGTTCGCCAGGAAGAAATCGAAACCTGGATGGGGATAAACGTCTTAAAACAGTTGGCTGAATGGGGCCGAATGGAAACAAGCCAGGGAAAGAGAGAAAAACAAAGAAAGATAAAAAAATGCCGGTGATTCCCCTTAATATGCAGAAATATGCCTCCCGTTGTTAAGGAAGCCTACCTTGCTTTTTTTTTCTCTTGCTCTCACTCTCTCTTCGGCTTGTATCCATTCAGCCTACTGTTTTAAGACGTTTACCTCCATCCAGGTGTCAATATTTTCCTGGGGAACGGTAGCGAGCCAACATATATATATGTTTGCTTTGACAGCAAGCTAAATTTGTACATTTTTCGATAGAAAAATGTCTCCTGCGAAGCAGGATTTCTCCATACAATGCTGGCTCGCTATGAAGAAATCGACACCTGGATGGGGATAAACGTCCTAAAACAGTTGGCTGAATGGGGCCGAATGGATACAAGCCAGGGAAATAAAGAAAAGGAGAGAAAGATAAAAAAAGAAAAAAATGGCTTACTTGACATATTTTAGGTTTAATAATATAATTACCGTCCATAAGTCTTCATTGATATAACCTTACCAGCTTAACCCGTACAGTACCCGTGACGTCCTATTCCTTATATTATGACAATTATTAGACGATTGTATTTAACTTAGAAAGGGCGTATACCAGTTAAAAGGCTACAGACTATCGGAATTCATCCCTTTAGCTACCTTATATCCTTCCTAAGCTTCATCAAAGGCTACAGACTATCGGAATTCATCCCATTAGCTACCTTATATCCTTCCTAAGCTTCATCAAAGGCTACAGACTATCCAAATTAATCCCTTTAGCTACCTTATATCCTTCCTAAGCTTCATCAAAGGCTACAGACTATCGGAATTCATCCCTTTAGCTACCTTATATCCTTCCTAAGCTTCATCAAAGGCTACAGACTATCGGAATTCATCCCTTTAGCTACCTTATATCCTTCCTAAGCTTCATCAGAGGCTACATACTATCGGAATTCATCCCTTTAGTTACCTTATATCCTTCCTAAGCTTCATCAAAGGCTACAGACTATCGGAATTCATCCCTTTAGCTACCTTATATCCTTCCTAAGCTTCATCAAAGGCTACAGACTATCGGAATTCATCCCTTTAGTTACCTTATATCCTTCCTAAGCTTCATCAAAGGCTACAGACTATCGGAATTCATCCCTTTAGCTACCTTATATCCTTCCTAAGCTTCATCAAAGGCTACAGACTATCGGAATTCATCCCTTTAGCTACCTTATATCCTTCCTAAGCTTCATCAAAGGCTACAGACTATCGGAATTCATCCCTTTAGCTACCTTATATCCTTCCTAAGCTTCATCAAAGGCTACAGACTATCGGAATTCATCCCTTTAGCTACCTTATATCCTTCCTAAGCTTCATCAAAGGCTACAGACTATCGGAATTCATCCCTTTAGCTACCTTATATCCTTCCTAAGCTTCATCAAAGGCTACAGACTATCGGAATTCATCCCTTTAGCTACCTTATATCCTTCCTAAGCTTCATCAAAGGCTACAGACTATCGGAATTCATCCCTTTAGCTACCTTATATCCTTCCTAAGCTTCATCAAAGGCTACAGACTATCGGAATTCATCCCTTTAGCTACCTTATATCCTTCCTAAGCTTCATCAAAGGCTACAGACTATCGGAATTCATCCCTTTAGCTACCTTATATCCTTCCTAAGCTTCATCAAAGGCTACAGACTATCGGAATTCATCCCTTTAGCTACCTTATATCCTTCCTAAGCTTCATCAAAGGCTACAGACTATCGGAATTCATCCCTTTAGCTACCTTATATCCTTCCTAAGCTTCATCAAAGGCTACAGACTATCGGAATTCATCCCTTTAGCTACCTTATATCCTTCCTAAGCTTCATCAAAGGCTACAGACTATCGGAATTCATCCCTTTAGCTACCTTATATCCTTCCTAAGCTTCATCAAAGGCTACAGACTATCGGAATTCATCCCTTTAGCTACCTTATATCCTTCCTAAGCTTCATCAAAGGCTACAGACTATCGGAATTCATCCCTTTAGCTACCTTATATCCTTCCTAAGCTTCATCAAAGGCTACAGACTATCGGAATTCATCCCTTTAGCTACCTTATATCCTTCCTAAGCTTCATCAAAGGCTACAGACTATCGGAATTCATCCCTTTAGCTACCTTATATCCTTCCTAAGCTTCATCAAAGGCTACAGACTATCGGAATTCATCCCTTTAGCTACCTTATATCCTTCCTAAGCTTCATCAAAGGCTACAGACTATCGGAATTCATCCCTTTAGCTACCTTATATCCTTCCTAAGCTTCATCAAAGGCTACAGACTATCGGAATTCATCCCTTTAGCTACCTTATATCCTTCCTAAGCTTCATCAAAGGCTACAGACTATCGGAATTCATCCCTTTAGCTACCTTATATCCTTCCTAAGCTTCATCAAAGGCTACAGACTATCGGAATTCATCCCTTTAGCTACCTTATATCCTTCCTAAGCTTCATCAAAGGCTACAGACTATCGGAATTCATCCCTTTAGCTACCTTATATCCTTCCTAAGCTTCATCAAAGGCTACAGACTATCGGAATTCATCCCTTTAGCTACCTTATATCCTTCCTAAGCTTCATCAAAGGCTACAGACTATCGGAATTCATCCCTTTAGCTACCTTATATCCTTCCTAAGCTTCATCAAAGGCTACAGACTATCGGAATTCATCCCTTTAGCTACCTTATATCCTTCCTAAGCTTCATCAAAGGCTACAGACTATCGGAATTCATCCCTTTAGCTACCTTATATCCTTCCTAAGCTTCATCAAAGGCTACAGACTATCGGAATTCATCCCTTTAGCTACCTTATATCCTTCCTAAGCTTCATCAAAGGCTACAGACTATCGGAATTCATCCCTTTAGCTACCTTATATCCTTCCTAAGCTTCATCAAAGGCTACAGACTATCGGAATTCATCCCTTTAGCTACCTTATATCCTTCCTAAGCTTCATCAAAGGCTACAGACTATCGGAATTCATCCCTTTAGCTACCTTATATCCTTCCTAAGCTTCATCAAAGGCTACAGACTATCGGAATTCATCCCTTTAGCTACCTTATATCCTTCCTAAGCTTCATCAAAGGCTACAGACTATCGGAATTCATCCCTTTAGCTACCTTATATCCTTCCTAAGCTTCATCAAAGGCTACAGACTATCGGAATTCATCCCTTTAGCTACCTTATATCCTTCCTAAGCTTCATCAAAGGCTACAGACTATCGGAATTCATCCCTTTAGCTACCTTATATCCTTCCTAAGCTTCATCAAAGGCTACAGACTATCGGAATTCATCCCTTTAGCTACCTTATATCCTTCCTAAGCTTCATCAAAGGCTACAGACTATCGGAATTCATCCCTTTAGCTACCTTATATCCTTCCTAAGCTTCATCAAAGGCTACAGACTATCGGAATTCATCCCTTTAGCTACCTTATATCCTTCCTAAGCTTCATCAAAGGCTACAGACTATCGGAATTCATCCCTTTAGCTACCTTATATCCTTCCTAAGCTTCATCAAAGGCTACAGACTATCGGAATTCATCCCTTTAGCTACCTTATATCCTTCCTAAGCTTCATCAAAGGCTACAGACTATCGGAATTCATCCCTTTAGCTACCTTATATCCTTCCTAAGCTTCATCAAAGGCTACAGACTATCGGAATTCATCCCTTTAGCTACCTTATATCCTTCCTAAGCTTCATCAAAGGCTACAGACTATCGGAATTCATCCCTTTAGCTACCTTATATCCTTCCTAAGCTTCATCAAAGGCTACAGACTATCGGAATTCATCCCTTTAGCTACCTTATATCCTTCCTAAGCTTCATCAAAGGCTACAGACTATCGGAATTCATCCCTTTAGCTACCTTATATCCTTCCTAAGCTTCATCAAAGGCTACAGACTATCGGAATTCATCCCTTTAGCTACCTTATATCCTTCCTAAGCTTCATCAAAGGCTACAGACTATCGGAATTCATCCCTTTAGCTACCTTATATCCTTCCTAAGCTTCATCAAAGGCTACAGACTATCGGAATTCATCCCTTTAGCTACCTTATATCCTTCCTAAGCTTCATCAAAGGCTACAGACTATCGGAATTCATCCCTTTAGCTACCTTATATCCTTCCTAAGCTTCATCAAAGGCTACAGACTATCGGAATTCATCCCTTTAGCTACCTTATATCCTTCCTAAGCTTCATCAAAGGCTACAGACTATCGGAATTCATCCCTTTAGCTACCTTATATCCTTCCTAAGCTTCATCAAAGGCTACAGACTATCGGAATTCATCCCTTTAGCTACCTTATATCCTTCCTAAGCTTCATCAAAGGCTACAGACTATCGGAATTCATCCCTTTAGCTACCTTATATCCTTCCTAAGCTTCATCAAAGGCTACAGACTATCGGAATTCATCCCTTTAGCTACCTTATATCCTTCCTAAGCTTCATCAAAGGCTACAGACTATCGGAATTCATCCCTTTAGTTACCTTATATCCTTCCTAAGCTTCATCAAAGGCTACAGACTATCGGAATTCATCCCTTTAGCTACCTTATATCCTTCCTAAGCTTCATCAAAGGCTACAGACTATCGGAATTCATCCCTTTAGCTACCTTATATCCTTCCTAAGCTTCATCAAAGGCTACAGACTATCGGAATTCATCCCTTTAGCTACCTTATATCCTTCCTAAGCTTCATCAAAGGCTACAGACTATCGGAATTCATCCCTTTAGCTACCTTATATCCTTCCTAAGCTTCATCAAAGGCTACAGACTATCGGAATTCATCCCTTTAGCTACCTTATATCCTTCCTAAGCTTCATCAAAGGCTACAGACTATCGGAATTCATCCCTTTAGCTACCTTATATCCTTCCTAAGCTTCATCAAAGGCTACAGACTATCGGAATTCATCCCTTTAGCTACCTTATATCCTTCCTAAGCTTCATCAAAGGCTACAGACTATCGGAATTCATCCCTTTAGCTACCTTATATCCTTCCTAAGCTTCATCAAAGGCTACAGACTATCGGAATTCATCCCTTTAGCTACCTTATATCCTTCCTAAGCTTCATCAAAGGCTACAGACTATCGGAATTCATCCCTTTAGCTACCTTATATCCTTCCTAAGCTTCATCAAAGGCTACAGACTATCGGAATTCATCCCTTTAGCTACCTTATATCCTTCCTAAGCTTCATCAAAGGCTACAGACTATCGGAATTCATCCCTTTAGCTACCTTATATCCTTCCTAAGCTTCATCAAAGGCTACAGACTATCGGAATTCATCCCTTTAGCTACCTTATATCCTTCCTAAGCTTCATCAAAGGCTACAGACTATCGGAATTCATCCCTTTAGCTACCTTATATCCTTCCTAAGCTTCATCAAAGGCTACAGACTATCGGAATTCATCCCTTTAGCTACCTTATATCCTTCCTAAGCTTCATCAAAGGCTACAGACTATCGGAATTCATCCCTTTAGCTACCTTATATCCTTCCTAAGCTTCATCAAAGGCTACAGACTATCGGAATTCATCCCTTTAGCTACCTTATATCCTTCCTAAGCTTCATCAAAGGCTACAGACTATCGGAATTCATCCCTTTAGCTACCTTATATCCTTCCTAAGCTTCATCAAAGGCTACAGACTATCGGAATTCATCCCTTTAGCTACCTTATATCCTTCCTAAGCTTCATCAAAGGCTACAGACTATCGGAATTCATCCCTTTAGCTACCTTATATCCTTCCTAAGCTTCATCAAAGGCTACAGACTATCGGAATTCATCCCTTTAGCTACCTTATATCCTTCCTAAGCTTCATCAAAGGCTACAGACTATCGGAATTCATCCCTTTAGCTACCTTATATCCTTCCTAAGCTTCATCAAAGGCTACAGACTATCGGAATTCATCCCTTTAGCTACCTTATATCCTTCCTAAGCTTCATCAAAGGCTACAGACTATCGGAATTCATCCCTTTAGCTACCTTATATCCTTCCTAAGCTTCATCAAAGGCTACAGACTATCGGAATTCATCCCTTTAGCTACCTTATATCCTTCCTAAGCTTCATCAAAGGCTACAGACTATCGGAATTCATCCCTTTAGCTACCTTATATCCTTCCTAAGCTTCATCAAAGGCTACAGACTATCGGAATTCATCCCTTTAGCTACCTTATATCCTTCCTAAGCTTCATCAAAGGCTACAGACTATCGGAATTCATCCCTTTAGCTACCTTATATCCTTCCTAAGCTTCATCAAAGGCTACAGACTATCGGAATTCATCCCTTTAGCTACCTTATATCCTTCCTAAGCTTCATCAAAGGCTACAGACTATCGGAATTCATCCCTTTAGCTACCTTATATCCTTCCTAAGCTTCATCAAAGGCTACAGACTATCGGAATTCATCCCTTTAGCTACCTTATATCCTTCCTAAGCTTCATCAAAGGCTACAGACTATCGGAATTCATCCCTTTAGCTACCTTATATCCTTCCTAAGCTTCATCAAAGGCTACAGACTATCGGAATTCATCCCTTTAGCTACCTTATATCCTTCCTAAGCTTCATCAAAGGCTACAGACTATCGGAATTCATCCCTTTAGCTACCTTATATCCTTCCTAAGCTTCATCAAAGGCTACAGACTATCGGAATTCATCCCTTTAGCTACCTTATATCCTTCCTAAGCTTCATCAAAGGCTACAGACTATCGGAATTCATCCCTTTAGCTACCTTATATCCTTCCTAAGCTTCATCAAAGGCTACAGACTATCGGAATTCATCCCTTTAGCTACCTTATATCCTTCCTAAGCTTCATCAAAGGCTACAGACTATCGGAATTCATCCCTTTAGCTACCTTATATCCTTCCTAAGCTTCATCAAAGGCTACAGACTATCGGAATTCATCCCTTTAGCTACCTTATATCCTTCCTAAGCTTCATCAAAGGCTACAGACTATCGGAATTCATCCCTTTAGCTACCTTATATCCTTCCTAAGCTTCATCAAAGGCTACAGACTATCGGAATTCATCCCTTTAGCTACCTTATATCCTTCCTAAGCTTCATCAAAGGCTACAGACTATCGGAATTCATCCCTTTAGCCTTATATCCTTCCTAAGCTTCATCAAAGGCTACAGACTATCGGAATTCATCCCTTTAGCTACCTTATATCCTTCCTAAGCTTCATCAAAGGCTACAGACTATCGGAATTCATCCCTTTAGCTACCTTATATCCTTCCTAAGCTTCATCAAAGGCTACAGACTATCGGAATTCATCCCTTTAGCTACCTTATATCCTTCCTAAGCTTCATCAAAGGCTACAGACTATCGGAATTCATCCCTTTAGCTACCTTATATCCTTCCTAAGCTTCATCAAAGGCTACAGACTATCGGAATTCATCCCTTTAGCTACCTTATATCCTTCCTAAGCTTCATCAAAGGCTACAGACTATCGGAATTCATCCCTTTAGCTACCTTATATCCTTCCTAAGCTTCATCAAAGGCTACAGACTATCGGAATTCATCCCTTTAGCTACCTTATATCCTTCCTAAGCTTCATCAAAGGCTACAGACTATCGGAATTCATCCCTTTAGCTACCTTATATCCTTCCTAAGCTTCATCAAAGGCTACAGACTATCGGAATTCATCCCTTTAGCTACCTTATATCCTTCCTAAGCTTCATCAAAGGCTACAGACTATCGGAATTCATCCCTTTAGCTACCTTATATCCTTCCTAAGCTTCATCAAAGGCTACAGACTATCGGAATTCATCCCTTTAGCTACCTTATATCCTTCCTAAGCTTCATCAAAGGCTAGACTATCGGAATTCATCCCTTTAGCTACCTTATATCCTTCCTAAGCTTCATCAAAGGCTACAGACTATCGGAATTCATCCCTTTAGCTACCTTATATCCTTCCTAAGCTTCATCAAAGGCTACAGACTATCGGAATTCATCCCTTTAGCTACCTTATATCCTTCCTAAGCTTCATCAAAGGCTACAGACTATCGGAATTCATCCCTTTAGCTACCTTATATCCTTCCTAAGCTTCATCAAAGGCTACAGACTATCGGAATTCATCCCTTTAGCTACCTTATATCCTTCCTAAGCTTCATCAAAGGCTACAGACTATCGGAATTCATCCCTTTAGCTACCTTATATCCTTCCTAAGCTTCATCAAAGGCTACAGACTATCGGAATTCATCCCTTTAGCTACCTTATATCCTTCCTAAGCTTCATCAAAGGCTACAGACTATCGGAATTCATCCCTTTAGCTACCTTATATCCTTCCTAAGCTTCATCAAAGGCTACAGACTATCGGAATTCATCCCTTTAGCTACCTTATATCCTTCCTAAGCTTCATCAAAGGCTACAGACTATCGGAATTCATCCCTTTAGCTACCTTATATCCTTCCTAAGCTTCATCAAAGGCTACAGACTATCGGAATTCATCCCTTTAGCTACCTTATATCCTTCCTAAGCTTCATCAAAGGCTACAGACTATCGGAATTCATCCCTTTAGCTACCTTATATCCTTCCTAAGCTTCATCAAAGGCTACAGACTATCGGAATTCATCCCTTTAGCTACCTTATATCCTTCCTAAGCTTCATCAAAGGCTACAGACTATCGGAATTCATCCCTTTAGCTACCTTATATCCTTCCTAAGCTTCATCAAAGGCTACAGACTATCGGAATTCATCCCTTTAGCTACCTTATATCCTTCCTAAGCTTCATCAAAGGCTACAGACTATCGGAATTCATCCCTTTAGCTACCTTATATCCTTCCTAAGCTTCATCAAAGGCTACAGACTATCGGAATTCATCCCTTTAGCTACCTTATATCCTTCCTAAGCTTCATCAAAGGCTACAGACTATCGGAATTCATCCCTTTAGCTACCTTATATCCTTCCTAAGCTTCATCAAAGGCTACAGACTATCGGAATTCATCCCTTTAGCTACCTTATATCCTTCCTAAGCTTCATCAAAGGCTACAGACTATCGGAATTCATCCCTTTAGCTACCTTATATCCTTCCTAAGCTTCATCAAAGGCTACAGACTATCGGAATTCATCCCTTTAGCTACCTTATATCCTTCCTAAGCTTCATCAAAGGCTACAGACTATCGGAATTCATCCCTTTAGCTACCTTATATCCTTCCTAAGCTTCATCAAAGGCTACAGACTATCGGAATTCATCCCTTTAGCTACCTTATATCCTTCCTAAGCTTCATCAAAGGCTACAGACTATCGGAATTCATCCCTTTAGCTACCTTATATCCTTCCTAAGCTTCATCAAAGGCTACAGACTATCGGAATTCATCCCTTTAGCTACCTTATATCCTTCCTAAGCTTCATCAAAGGCTACAGACTATCGGAATTCATCCCTTTAGCTACCTTATATCCTTCCTAAGCTTCATCAAAGGCTACAGACTATCGGAATTCATCCCTTTAGCTACCTTATATCCTTCCTAAGCTTCATCAAAGGCTACAGACTATCGGAATTCATCCCTTTAGCTACCTTATATCCTTCCTAAGCTTCATCAAAGGCTACAGACTATCGGAATTCATCCCTTTAGCTACCTTATATCCTTCCTAAGCTTCATCAAAGGCTACAGACTATCGGAATTCATCCCTTTAGCTACCTTATATCCTTCCTAAGCTTCATCAAAGGCTACAGACTATCGGAATTCATCCCTTTAGCTACCTTATATCCTTCCTAAGCTTCATCAAAGGCTACAGACTATCGGAATTCATCCCTTTAGCTACCTTATATCCTTCCTAAGCTTCATCAAAGGCTACAGACTATCGGAATTCATCCCTTTAGCTACCTTATATCCTTCCTAAGCTTCATCAAAGGCTACAGACTATCGGAATTCATCCCTTTAGCTACCTTATATCCTTCCTAAGCTTCATCAAAGGCTACAGACTATCGGAATTCATCCCTTTAGCTACCTTATATCCTTCCTAAGCTTCATCAAAGGCTACAGACTATCGGAATTCATCCCTTTAGCTACCTTATATCCTTCCTAAGCTTCATCAAAGGCTACAGACTATCGGAATTCATCCCTTTAGCTACCTTATATCCTTCCTAAGCTTCATCAAAGGCTACAGACTATCGGAATTCATCCCTTTAGCTACCTTATATCCTTCCTAAGCTTCATCAAAGGCTACAG
Organism: Paralithodes platypus; assembly: GCA_032716605.1. Classification (NCBI taxonomy): domain Eukaryota; kingdom Metazoa; phylum Arthropoda; class Malacostraca; order Decapoda; family Lithodidae; genus Paralithodes; species Paralithodes platypus. The sequence goes on along the minus strand of CM064560.1, from coordinate 11,251,611 downwards.
ACTATCGGAATTCATCCCTTTAGCTACCTTATATCCTTCCTAAGCTTCATCAAAGGCTACAGACTATCGGAATTCATCCCTTTAGCTACCTTATATCCTTCCTAAGCTTCATCAAAGGCTACAGACTATCGGAATTCATCCCTTTAGCTACCTTATATCCTTCCTAAGCTTCATCAAAGGCTACAGACTATCGGAATTCATCCCTTTAGCTACCTTATATCCTTCCTAAGCTTCATCAAAGGCTACAGACTATCGGAATTCATCCCTTTAGCTACCTTATATCCTTCCTAAGCTTCATCAAAGGCTACAGACTATCGGAATTCATCCCTTTAGCTACCTTATATCCTTCCTAAGCTTCATCAAAGGCTACAGACTATCGGAATTCATCCCTTTAGCTACCTTATATCCTTCCTAAGCTTCATCAAAGGCTACAGACTATCGGAATTCATCCCTTTAGCTACCTTATATCCTTCCTAAGCTTCATCAAAGGCTACAGACTATCGGAATTCATCCCTTTAGCTACCTTATATCCTTCCTAAGCTTCATCAAAGGCTACAGACTATCGGAATTCATCCCTTTAGCTACCTTATATCCTTCCTAAGCTTCATCAAAGGCTACAGACTATCGGAATTCATCCCTTTAGCTACCTTATATCCTTCCTAAGCTTCATCAAAGGCTACAGACTATCGGAATTCATCCCTTTAGCTACCTTATATCCTTCCTAAGCTTCATCAAAGGCTACAGACTATCGGAATTCATCCCTTTAGCTACCTTATATCCTTCCTAAGCTTCATCAAAGGCTACAGACTATCGGAATTCATCCCTTTAGCTACCTTATATCCTTCCTAAGCTTCATCAAAGGCTACAGACTATCGGAATTCATCCCTTTAGCTACCTTATATCCTTCCTAAGCTTCATCAAAGGCTACAGACTATCGGAATTCATCCCTTTAGCTACCTTATATCCTTCCTAAGCTTCATCAAAGGCTACAGACTATCGGAATTCATCCCTTTAGCTACCTTATATCCTTCCTAAGCTTCATCAAAGGCTACAGACTATCGGAATTCATCCCTTTAGCTACCTTATATCCTTCCTAAGCTTCATCAAAGGCTACAGACTATCGGAATTCATCCCTTTAGCTACCTTATATCCTTCCTAAGCTTCATCAAAGGCTACAGACTATCGGAATTCATCCCTTTAGCTACCTTATATCCTTCCTAAGCTTCATCAAAGGCTACAGACTATCGGAATTCATCCCTTTAGCTACCTTATATCCTTCCTAAGCTTCATCAAAGGCTACAGACTATCGGAATTCATCCCTTTAGCTACCTTATATCCTTCCTAAGCTTCATCAAAGGCTACAGACTATCGGAATTCATCCCTTTAGCTACCTTATATCCTTCCTAAGCTTCATCAAAGGCTACAGACTATCGGAATTCATCCCTTTAGCTACCTTATATCCTTCCTAAGCTTCATCAAAGGCTACAGACTATCGGAATTCATCCCTTTAGCTACCTTATATCCTTCCTAAGCTTCATCAAAGGCTACAGACTATCGGAATTCATCCCTTTAGCTACCTTATATCCTTCCTAAGCTTCATCAAAGGCTACAGACTATCGGAATTCATCCCTTTAGCTACCTTATATCCTTCCTAAGCTTCATCAAAGGCTACAGACTATCGGAATTCATCCCTTTAGCTACCTTATATCCTTCCTAAGCTTCATCAAAGGCTACAGACTATCGGAATTCATCCCTTTAGCTACCTTATATCCTTCCTAAGCTTCATCAAAGGCTACAGACTATCGGAATTCATCCCTTTAGCTACCTTATATCCTTCCTAAGCTTCATCAAAGGCTACAGACTATCGGAATTCATCCCTTTAGCTACCTTATATCCTTCCTAAGCTTCATCAAAGGCTACAGACTATCGGAATTCATCCCTTTAGCTACCTTATATCCTTCCTAAGCTTCATCAAAGGCTACAGACTATCGGAATTCATCCCTTTAGCTACCTTATATCCTTCCTAAGCTTCATCAAAGGCTACAGACTATCGGAATTCATCCCTTTAGCTACCTTATATCCTTCCTAAGCTTCATCAAAGGCTACAGACTATCGGAATTCATCCCTTTAGCTACCTTATATCCTTCCTAAGCTTCATCAAAGGCTACAGACTATCGGAATTCATCCCTTTAGCTACCTTATATCCTTCCTAAGCTTCATCAAAGGCTACAGGGAATTCATCCCTTTAGCTACCTTATATCCTTCCTAAGCTTCATCAAAGGCTACAGACTATCGGAATTCATCCCTTTAGCTACCTTATATCCTTCCTAAGCTTCATCAAAGGCTACAGACTATCGGAATTCATCCCTTTAGCTACCTTATATCCTTCCTAAGCTTCATCAAAGGCTACAGACTATCGGAATTCATCCCTTTAGCTACCTTATATCCTTCCTAAGCTTCATCAAAGGCTACAGACTATCGGAATTCATCCCTTTAGCTACCTTATATCCTTCCTAAGCTTCATCAAAGGCTACAGACTATCGGAATTCATCCCTTTAGCTACCTTATATCCTTCCTAAGCTTCATCAAAGGCTACAGACTATCGGAATTCATCCCTTTAGCTACCTTATATCCTTCCTAAGCTTCATCAAAGGCTACAGACTATCGGAATTCATCCCTTTAGCTACCTTATATCCTTCCTAAGCTTCATCAAAGGCTACAGACTATCGGAATTCATCCCTTTAGCTACCTTATATCCTTCCTAAGCTTCATCAAAGGCTACAGACTATCGGAATTCATCCCTTTAGCTACCTTATATCCTTCCTAAGCTTCATCAAAGGCTACAGACTATCGGAATTCATCCCTTTAGCTACCTTATATCCTTCCTAAGCTTCATCAAAGGCTACAGACTATCGGAATTCATCCCTTTAGCTACCTTATATCCTTCCTAAGCTTCATCAAAGGCTACAGACTATCGGAATTCATCCCTTTAGCTACCTTATATCCTTCCTAAGCTTCATCAAAGGCTACAGACTATCGGAATTCATCCCTTTAGCTACCTTATATCCTTCCTAAGCTTCATCAAAGGCTACAGACTATCGGAATTCATCCCTTTAGCTACCTTATATCCTTCCTAAGCTTCATCAAAGGCTACAGACTATCGGAATTCATCCCTTTAGCTACCTTATATCCTTCCTAAGCTTCATCAAAGGCTACAGACTATCGGAATTCATCCCTTTAGCTACCTTATATCCTTCCTAAGCTTCATCAAAGGCTACAGACTATCGGAATTCATCCCTTTAGCTACCTTATATCCTTCCTAAGCTTCATCAAAGGCTACAGACTATCGGAATTCATCCCTTTAGCTACCTTATATCCTTCCTAAGCTTCATCAAAGGCTACAGACTATCGGAATTCATCCCTTTAGCTACCTTATATCCTTCCTAAGCTTCATCAAAGGCTACAGACTATCGGAATTCATCCCTTTAGCTACCTTATATCCTTCCTAAGCTTCATCAAAGGCTACAGACTATCGGAATTCATCCCTTTAGCTACCTTATATCCTTCCTAAGCTTCATCAAAGGCTACAGACTATCGGAATTCATCCCTTTAGCTACCTTATATCCTTCCTAAGCTTCATCAAAGGCTACAGACTATCGGAATTCATCCCTTTAGCTACCTTATATCCTTCCTAAGCTTCATCAAAGGCTACAGACTATCGGAATTCATCCCTTTAGCTACCTTATATCCTTCCTAAGCTTCATCAAAGGCTACAGACTATCGGAATTCATCCCTTTAGCTACCTTATATCCTTCCTAAGCTTCATCAAAGGCTACAGACTATCGGAATTCATCCCTTTAGCTACCTTATATCCTTCCTAAGCTTCATCAAAGGCTACAGACTATCGGAATTCATCCCTTTAGCTACCTTATATCCTTCCTAAGCTTCATCAAAGGCTACAGACTATCGGAATTCATCCCTTTAGCTACCTTATATCCTTCCTAAGCTTCATCAAAGGCTACAGACTATCGGAATTCATCCCTTTAGCTACCTTATATCCTTCCTAAGCTTCATCAAAGGCTACAGACTATCGGAATTCATCCCTTTAGCTACCTTATATCCTTCCTAAGCTTCATCAAAGGCTACAGACTATCGGAATTCATCCCTTTAGCTACCTTATATCCTTCCTAAGCTTCATCAAAGGCTACAGACTATCGGAATTCATCCCTTTAGCTACCTTATATCCTTCCTAAGCTTCATCAAAGGCTACAGACTATCGGAATTCATCCCTTTAGCTACCTTATATCCTTCCTAAGCTTCATCAAAGGCTACAGACTATCGGAATTCATCCCTTTAGCTACCTTATATCCTTCCTAAGCTTCATCAAAGGCTACAGACTATCGGAATTCATCCCTTTAGCTACCTTATATCCTTCCTAAGCTTCATCAAAGGCTACAGACTATCGGAATTCATCCCTTTAGCTACCTTATATCCTTCCTAAGCTTCATCAAAGGCTACAGACTATCGGAATTCATCCCTTTAGCTACCTTATATCCTTCCTAAGCTTCATCAAAGGCTACAGACTATCGGAATTCATCCCTTTAGCTACCTTATATCCTTCCTAAGCTTCATCAAAGGCTACAGACTATCGGAATTCATCCCTTTAGCTACCTTATATCCTTCCTAAGCTTCATCAAAGGCTACAGACTATCGGAATTCATCCCTTTAGCTACCTTATATCCTTCCTAAGCTTCATCAAAGGCTACAGACTATCGGAATTCATCCCTTTAGCTACCTTATATCCTTCCTAAGCTTCATCAAAGGCTACAGACTATCGGAATTCATCCCTTTAGCTACCTTATATCCTTCCTAAGCTTCATCAAAGGCTACAGACTATCGGAATTCATCCCTTTAGCTACCTTATATCCTTCCTAAGCTTCATCAAAGGCTACAGACTATCGGAATTCATCCCTTTAGCTACCTTATATCCTTCCTAAGCTTCATCAAAGGCTACAGACTATCGGAATTCATCCCTTTAGCTACCTTATATCCTTCCTAAGCTTCATCAAAGGCTACAGACTATCGGAATTCATCCCTTTAGCTACCTTATATCCTTCCTAAGCTTCATCAAAGGCTACAGACTATCGGAATTCATCCCTTTAGCTACCTTATATCCTTCCTAAGCTTCATCAAAGGCTACAGACTATCGGAATTCATCCCTTTAGCTACCTTATATCCTTCCTAAGCTTCATCAAAGGCTACAGACTATCGGAATTCATCCCTTTAGCTACCTTATATCCTTCCTAAGCTACAGATTCATCCTAAGCTTCATTACAGACTATCGGAATTCATCCCTTTAGCTACCTTATATCCTTCCTAAGCTTCATCAAAGGCTACAGACTATCGGAATTCATCCCTTTAGCTACCTTATATCCTTCCTAAGCTTCATCAAAGGCTACAGACTATCGGAATTCATCCCTTTAGCTACCTTATATCCTTCCTAAGCTTCATCAAAGGCTACAGACTATCGGAATTCATCCCTTTAGCTACCTTATATCCTTCCTAAGCTTCATCAAAGGCTACAGACTATCGGAATTCATCCCTTTAGCTACCTTATATCCTTCCTAAGCTTCATCAAAGGCTACAGACTATCGGAATTCATCCCTTTAGCTACCTTATATCCTTCCTAAGCTTCATCAAAGGCTACAGACTATCGGAATTCATCCCTTTAGCTACCTTATATCCTTCCTAAGCTTCATCAAAGGCTACAGACTATCGGAATTCATCCCTTTAGCTACCTTATATCCTTCCTAAGCTTCATCAAAGGCTACAGACTATCGGAATTCATCCCTTTAGCTACCTTATATCCTTCCTAAGCTTCATCAAAGGCTACAGACTATCGGAATTCATCCCTTTAGCTACCTTATATCCTTCCTAAGCTTCATCAAAGGCTACAGACTATCGGAATTCATCCCTTTAGCTACCTTATATCCTTCCTAAGCTTCATCAAAGGCTACAGACTATCGGAATTCATCCCTTTAGCTACCTTATATCCTTCCTAAGCTTCATCAAAGGCTACAGACTATCGGAATTCATCCCTTTAGCTACCTTATATCCTTCCTAAGCTTCATCAAAGGCTACAGACTATCGGAATTCATCCCTTTAGCTACCTTATATCCTTCCTAAGCTTCATCAAAGGCTACAGACTATCGGAATTCATCCCTTTAGCTACCTTATATCCTTCCTAAGCTTCATCAAAGGCTACAGACTATCGGAATTCATCCCTTTAGCTACCTTATATCCTTCCTAAGCTTCATCAAAGGCTACAGACTATCGGAATTCATCCCTTTAGCTACCTTATATCCTTCCTAAGCTTCATCAAAGGCTACAGACTATCGGAATTCATCCCTTTAGCTACCTTATATCCTTCCTAAGCTTCATCAAAGGCTACAGACTATCGGAATTCATCCCTTTAGCTACCTTATATCCTTCCTAAGCTTCATCAAAGGCTACAGACTATCGGAATTCATCCCTTTAGCTACCTTATATCCTTCCTAAGCTTCATCAAAGGCTACAGACTATCGGAATTCATCCCTTTAGCTACCTTATATCCTTCCTAAGCTTCATCAAAGGCTACAGACTATCGGAATTCATCCCTTTAGCTACCTTATATCCTTCCTAAGCTTCATCAAAGGCTACAGACTATCGGAATTCATCCCTTTAGCTACCTTATATCCTTCCTAAGCTTCATCAAAGGCTACAGACTATCGGAATTCATCCCTTTAGCTACCTTATATCCTTCCTAAGCTTCATCAAAGGCTACAGACTATCGGAATTCATCCCTTTAGCTACCTTATATCCTTCCTAAGCTTCATCAAAGGCTACAGACTATCGGAATTCATCCCTTTAGCTACCTTATATCCTTCCTAAGCTTCATCAAAGGCTACAGACTATCGGAATTCATCCCTTTAGCTACCTTATATCCTTCCTAAGCTTCATCAAAGGCTACAGACTATCGGAATTCATCCCTTTAGCTACCTTATATCCTTCCTAAGCTTCATCAAAGGCTACAGACTATCGGAATTCATCCCTTTAGCTACCTTATATCCTTCCTAAGCTTCATCAAAGGCTACAGACTATCGGAATTCATCCCTTTAGCTACCTTATATCCTTCCTAAGCTTCATCAAAGGCTACAGACTATCGGAATTCATCCCTTTAGCTACCTTATATCCTTCCTAAGCTTCATCAAAGGCTACAGACTATCGGAATTCATCCCTTTAGCTACCTTATATCCTTCCTAAGCTTCATCAAAGGCTACAGACTATCGGAATTCATCCCTTTAGCTACCTTATATCCTTCCTAAGCTTCATCAAAGGCTACAGACTATCGGAATTCATCCCTTTAGCTACCTTATATCCTTCCTAAGCTTCATCAAAGGCTACAGACTATCGGAATTCATCCCTTTAGCTACCTTATATCCTTCCTAAGCTTCATCAAAGGCTACAGACTATCGGAATTCATCCCTTTAGCTACCTTATATCCTTCCTAAGCTTCATCAAAGGCTACAGACTATCGGAATTCATCCCTTTAGCTACCTTATATCCTTCCTAAGCTTCATCAAAGGCTACAGACTATCGGAATTCATCCCTTTAGCTACCTTATATCCTTCCTAAGCTTCATCAAAGGCTACAGACTATCGGAATTCATCCCTTTAGCTACCTTATATCCTTCCTAAGCTTCATCAAAGGCTACAGACTATCGGAATTCATCCCTTTAGCTACCTTATATCCTTCCTAAGCTTCATCAAAGGCTACAGACTATCGGAATTCATCCCTTTAGCTACCTTATATCCTTCCTAAGCTTCATCAAAGGCTACAGACTATCGGAATTCATCCCTTTAGCTACCTTATATCCTTCCTAAGCTTCATCAAAGGCTACAGACTATCGGAATTCATCCCTTTAGCTACCTTATATCCTTCCTAAGCTTCATCAAAGGCTACAGACTATCGGAATTCATCCCTTTAGCTACCTTATATCCTTCCTAAGCTTCATCAAAGGCTACAGACTATCGGAATTCATCCCTTTAGCTACCTTATATCCTTCCTAAGCTTCATCAAAGGCTACAGACTATCGGAATTCATCCCTTTAGCTACCTTATATCCTTCCTAAGCTTCATCAAAGGCTACAGACTATCGGAATTCATCCCTTTAGCTACCTTATATCCTTCCTAAGCTTCATCAAAGGCTACAGACTATCGGAATTCATCCCTTTAGCTACCTTATATCCTTCCTAAGCTTCATCAAAGGCTACAGACTATCGGAATTCATCCCTTTAGCTACCTTATATCCTTCCTAAGCTTCATCAAAGGCTACAGACTATCGGAATTCATCCCTTTAGCTACCTTATATCCTTCCTAAGCTTCATCAAAGGCTACAGACTATCGGAATTCATCCCTTTAGCTACCTTATATCCTTCCTAAGCTTCATCAAAGGCTACAGACTATCGGAATTCATCCCTTTAGCTACCTTATATCCTTCCTAAGCTTCATCAAAGGCTACAGACTATCGGAATTCATCCCTTTAGCTACCTTATATCCTTCCTAAGCTTCATCAAAGGCTACAGACTATCGGAATTCATCCCTTTAGCTACCTTATATCCTTCCTAAGCTTCATCAAAGGCTACAGACTATCGGAATTCATCCCTTTAGCTACCTTATATCCTTCCTAAGCTTCATCAAAGGCTACAGACTATCGGAATTCATCCCTTTAGCTACCTTATATCCTTCCTAAGCTTCATCAAAGGCTACAGACTATCGGAATTCATCCCTTTAGCTACCTTATATCCTTCCTAAGCTTCATCAAAGGCTACAGACTATCGGAATTCATCCCTTTAGCTACCTTATATCCTTCCTAAGCTTCATCAAAGGCTACAGACTATCGGAATTCATCCCTTTAGCTACCTTATATCCTTCCTAAGCTTCATCAAAGGCTACAGACTATCGGAATTCATCCCTTTAGCTACCTTATATCCTTCCTAAGCTTCATCAAAGGCTACAGACTATCGGAATTCATCCCTTTAGCTACCTTATATCCTTCCTAAGCTTCATCAAAGGCTACAGACTATCGGAATTCATCCCTTTAGCTACCTTATATCCTTCCTAAGCTTCATCAAAGGCTACAGACTATCGGAATTCATCCCTTTAGCTACCTTATATCCTTCCTAAGCTTCATCAAAGGCTACAGACTATCGGAATTCATCCCTTTAGCTACCTTATATCCTTCCTAAGCTTCATCAAAGGCTACAGACTATCGGAATTCATCCCTTTAGCTACCTTATATCCTTCCTAAGCTTCATCAAAGGCTACAGACTATCGGAATTCATCCCTTTAGCTACCTTATATCCTTCCTAAGCTTCATCAAAGGCTACAGACTATCGGAATTCATCCCTTTAGCTACCTTATATCCTTCCTAAGCTTCATCAAAGGCTACAGACTATCGGAATTCATCCCTTTAGCTACCTTATATCCTTCCTAAGCTTCATCAAAGGCTACAGACTATCGGAATTCATCCCTTTAGCTACCTTATATCCTTCCTAAGCTTCATCAAAGGCTACAGACTATCGGAATTCATCCCTTTAGCTACCTTATATCCTTCCTAAGCTTCATCAAAGGCTACAGACTATCGGAATTCATCCCTTTAGCTACCTTATATCCTTCCTAAGCTTCATCAAAGGCTACAGACTATCGGAATTCATCCCTTTAGCTACCTTATATCCTTCCTAAGCTTCATCAAAGGCTACAGACTATCGGAATTCATCCCTTTAGCTACCTTATATCCTTCCTAAGCTTCATCAAAGGCTACAGACTATCGGAATTCATCCCTTTAGCTACCTTATATCCTTCCTAAGCTTCATCAAAGGCTACAGACTATCGGAATTCATCCCTTTAGCTACCTTATATCCTTCCTAAGCTTCATCAAAGGCTACAGACTATCGGAATTCATCCCTTTAGCTACCTTATATCCTTCCTAAGCTTCATCAAAGGCTACAGACTATCGGAATTCATCCCTTTAGCTACCTTATATCCTTCCTAAGCTTCATCAAAGGCTACAGACTATCGGAATTCATCCCTTTAGCTACCTTATATCCTTCCTAAGCTTCATCAAAGGCTACAGACTATCGGAATTCATCCCTTTAGCTACCTTATATCCTTCCTAAGCTTCATCAAAGGCTACAGACTATCGGAATTCATCCCTTTAGCTACCTTATATCCTTCCTAAGCTTCATCAAAGGCTACAGACTATCGGAATTCATCCCTTTAGCTACCTTATATCCTTCCTAAGCTTCATCAAAGGCTACAGACTATCGGAATTCATCCCTTTAGCTACCTTATATCCTTCCTAAGCTTCATCAAAGGCTACAGACTATCGGAATTCATCCCTTTAGCTACCTTATATCCTTCCTAAGCTTCATCAAAGGCTACAGACTATCGGAATTCATCCCTTTAGCTACCTTATATCCTTCCTAAGCTTCATCAAAGGCTACAGACTATCGGAATTCATCCCTTTAGCTACCTTATATCCTTCCTAAGCTTCATCAAAGGCTACAGACTATCGGAATTCATCCCTTTAGCTACCTTATATCCTTCCTAAGCTTCATCAAAGGCTACAGACTATCGGAATTCATCCCTTTAGCTACCTTATATCCTTCCTAAGCTTCATCAAAGGCTACAGACTATCGGAATTCATCCCTTTAGCTACCTTATATCCTTCCTAAGCTTCATCAAAGGCTACAGACTATCGGAATTCATCCCTTTAGCTACCTTATATCCTTCCTAAGCTTCATCAAAGGCTACAGACTATCGGAATTCATCCCTTTAGCTACCTTATATCCTTCCTAAGCTTCATCAAAGGCTACAGACTATCGGAATTCATCCCTTTAGCTACCTTATATCCTTCCTAAGCTTCATCAAAGGCTACAGACTATCGGAATTCATCCCTTTAGCTACCTTATATCCTTCCTAAGCTTCATCAAAGGCTACAGACTATCGGAATTCATCCCTTTAGCTACCTTATATCCTTCCTAAGCTTCATCAAAGGCTACAGACTATCGGAATTCATCCCTTTAGCTACCTTATATCCTTCCTAAGCTTCATCAAAGGCTACAGACTATCGGAATTCATCCCTTTAGCTACCTTATATCCTTCCTAAGCTTCATCAAAGGCTACAGACTATCGGAATTCATCCCTTTAGCTACCTTATATCCTTCCTAAGCTTCATCAAAGGCTACAGACTATCGGAATTCATCCCTTTAGCTACCTTATATCCTTCCTAAGCTTCATCAAAGGCTACAGACTATCGGAATTCATCCCTTTAGCTACCTTATATCCTTCCTAAGCTTCATCAAAGGCTACAGACTATCGGAATTCATCCCTTTAGCTACCTTATATCCTTCCTAAGCTTCATCAAAGGCTACAGACTATCGGAATTCATCCCTTTAGCTACCTTATATCCTTCCTAAGCTTCATCAAAGGCTACAGACTATCGGAATTCATCCCTTTAGCTACCTTATATCCTTCCTAAGCTTCATCAAAGGCTACAGACTATCGGAATTCATCCCTTTAGCTACCTTATATCCTTCCTAAGCTTCATCAAAGGCTACAGACTATCGGAATTCATCCCTTTAGCTACCTTATATCCTTCCTAAGCTTCATCAAAGGCTACAGACTATCGGAATTCATCCCTTTAGCTACCTTATATCCTTCCTAAGCTTCATCAAAGGCTACAGACTATCGGAATTCATCCCTTTAGCTACCTTATATCCTTCCTAAGCTTCATCAAAGGCTACAGACTATCGGAATTCATCCCTTTAGCTACCTTATATCCTTCCTAAGCTTCATCAAAGGCTACAGACTATCGGAATTCATCCCTTTAGCTACCTTATATCCTTCCTAAGCTTCATCAAAGGCTACAGACTATCGGAATTCATCCCTTTAGCTACCTTATATCCTTCCTAAGCTTCATCAAAGGCTACAGACTATCGGAATTCATCCCTTTAGCTACCTTATATCCTTCCTAAGCTTCATCAAAGGCTACAGACTATCGGAATTCATCCCTTTAGCTACCTTATATCCTTCCTAAGCTTCATCAAAGGCTACAGACTATCGGAATTCATCCCTTTAGCTACCTTATATCCTTCCTAAGCTTCATCAAAGGCTACAGACTATCGGAATTCATCCCTTTAGCTACCTTATATCCTTCCTAAGCTTCATCAAAGGCTACAGACTATCGGAATTCATCCCTTTAGCTACCTTATATCCTTCCTAAGCTTCATCAAAGGCTACAGACTATCGGAATTCATCCCTTTAGCTACCTTATATCCTTCCTAAGCTTCATCAAAGGCTACAGACTATCGGAATTCATCCCTTTAGCTACCTTATATCCTTCCTAAGCTTCATCAAAGGCTACAGACTATCGGAATTCATCCCTTTAGCTACCTTATATCCTTCCTAAGCTTCATCAAAGGCTACAGACTATCGGAATTCATCCCTTTAGCTACCTTATATCCTTCCTAAGCTTCATCAAAGGCTACAGACTATCGGAATTCATCCCTTTAGCTACCTTATATCCTTCCTAAGCTTCATCAAAGGCTACAGACTATCGGAATTCATCCCTTTAGCTACCTTATATCCTTCCTAAGCTTCATCAAAGGCTACAGACTATCGGAATTCATCCCTTTAGCTACCTTATATCCTTCCTAAGCTTCATCAAAGGCTACAGACTATCGGAATTCATCCCTTTAGCTACCTTATATCCTTCCTAAGCTTCATCAAAGGCTACAGACTATCGGAATTCATCCCTTTAGCTACCTTATATCCTTCCTAAGCTTCATCAAAGGCTACAGACTATCGGAATTCATCCCTTTAGCTACCTTATATCCTTCCTAAGCTTCATCAAAGGCTACAGACTATCGGAATTCATCCCTTTAGCTACCTTATATCCTTCCTAAGCTTCATCAAAGGCTACAGACTATCGGAATTCATCCCTTTAGCTACCTTATATCCTTCCTAAGCTTCATCAAAGGCTACAGACTATCGGAATTCATCCCTTTAGCTACCTTATATCCTTCCTAAGCTTCATCAAAGGCTACAGACTATCGGAATTCATCCCTTTAGCTACCTTATATCCTTCCTAAGCTTCATCAAAGGCTACAGACTATCGGAATTCATCCCTTTAGCTACCTTATATCCTTCCTAAGCTTCATCAAAGGCTACAGACTATCGGAATTCATCCCTTTAGCTACCTTATATCCTTCCTAAGCTTCATCAAAGGCTACAGACTATCGGAATTCATCCCTTTAGCTACCTTATATCCTTCCTAAGCTTCATCAAAGGCTACAGACTATCGGAATTCATCCCTTTAGCTACCTTATATCCTTCCTAAGCTTCATCAAAGGCTACAGACTATCGGAATTCATCCCTTTAGCTACCTTATATCCTTCCTAAGCTTCATCAAAGGCTACAGACTATCGGAATTCATCCCTTTAGCTACCTTATATCCTTCCTAAGCTTCATCAAAGGCTACAGACTATCGGAATTCATCCCTTTAGCTACCTTATATCCTTCCTAAGCTTCATCAAAGGCTACAGACTATCGGAATTCATCCCTTTAGCTACCTTATATCCTTCCTAAGCTTCATCAAAGGCTACAGACTATCGGAATTCATCCCTTTAGCTACCTTATATCCTTCCTAAGCTTCATCAAAGGCTACAGACTATCGGAATTCATCCCTTTAGCTACCTTATATCCTTCCTAAGCTTCATCAAAGGCTACAGACTATCGGAATTCATCCCTTTAGCTACCTTATATCCTTCCTAAGCTTCATCAAAGGCTACAGACTATCGGAATTCATCCCTTTAGCTACCTTATATCCTTCCTAAGCTTCATCAAAGGCTACAGACTATCGGAATTCATCCCTTTAGCTACCTTATATCCTTCCTAAGCTTCATCAAAGGCTACAGACTATCGGAATTCATCCCTTTAGCTACCTTATATCCTTCCTAAGCTTCATCAAAGGCTACAGACTATCGGAATTCATCCCTTTAGCTACCTTATATCCTTCCTAAGCTTCATCAAAGGCTACAGACTATCGGAATTCATCCCTTTAGCTACCTTATATCCTTCCTAAGCTTCATCAAAGGCTACAGACTATCGGAATTCATCCCTTTAGCTACCTTATATCCTTCCTAAGCTTCATCAAAGGCTACAGACTATCGGAATTCATCCCTTTAGCTACCTTATATCCTTCCTAAGCTTCATCAAAGGCTACAGACTATCGGAATTCATCCCTTTAGCTACCTTATATCCTTCCTAAGCTTCATCAAAGGCTACAGACTATCGGAATTCATCCCTTTAGCTACCTTATATCCTTCCTAAGCTTCATCAAAGGCTACAGACTATCGGAATTCATCCCTTTAGCTACCTTATATCCTTCCTAAGCTTCATCAAAGGCTACAGACTATCGGAATTCATCCCTTTAGCTACCTTATATCCTTCCTAAGCTTCATCAAAGGCTACAGACTATCGGAATTCATCCCTTTAGCTACCTTATATCCTTCCTAAGCTTCATCAAAGGCTACAGACTATCGGAATTCATCCCTTTAGCTACCTTATATCCTTCCTAAGCTTCATCAAAGGCTACAGACTATCGGAATTCATCCCTTTAGCTACCTTATATCCTTCCTAAGCTTCATCAAAGGCTACAGACTATCGGAATTCATCCCTTTAGCTACCTTATATCCTTCCTAAGCTTCATCAAAGGCTACAGACTATCGGAATTCATCCCTTTAGCTACCTTATATCCTTCCTAAGCTTCATCAAAGGCTACAGACTATCGGAATTCATCCCTTTAGCTACCTTATATCCTTCCTAAGCTTCATCAAAGGCTACAGACTATCGGAATTCATCCCTTTAGCTACCTTATATCCTTCCTAAGCTTCATCAAAGGCTACAGACTATCGGAATTCATCCCTTTAGCTACCTTATATCCTTCCTAAGCTTCATCAAAGGCTACAGACTATCGGAATTCATCCCTTTAGCTACCTTATATCCTTCCTAAGCTTCATCAAAGGCTACAGACTATCGGAATTCATCCCTTTAGCTACCTTATATCCTTCCTAAGCTTCATCAAAGGCTACAGACTATCGGAATTCATCCCTTTAGCTACCTTATATCCTTCCTAAGCTTCATCAAAGGCTACAGACTATCGGAATTCATCCCTTTAGCTACCTTATATCCTTCCTAAGCTTCATCAAAGGCTACAGACTATCGGAATTCATCCCTTTAGCTACCTTATATCCTTCCTAAGCTTCATCAAAGGCTACAGACTATCGGAATTCATCCCTTTAGCTACCTTATATCCTTCCTAAGCTTCATCAAAGGCTACAGACTATCGGAATTCATCCCTTTAGCTACCTTATATCCTTCCTAAGCTTCATCAAAGGCTACAGACTATCGGAATTCATCCCTTTAGCTACCTTATATCCTTCCTAAGCTTCATCAAAGGCTACAGACTATCGGAATTCATCCCTTTAGCTACCTTATATCCTTCCTAAGCTTCATCAAAGGCTACAGACTATCGGAATTCATCCCTTTAGCTACCTTATATCCTTCCTAAGCTTCATCAAAGGCTACAGACTATCGGAATTCATCCCTTTAGCTACCTTATATCCTTCCTAAGCTTCATCAAAGGCTACAGACTATCGGAATTCATCCCTTTAGCTACCTTATATCCTTCCTAAGCTTCATCAAAGGCTACAGACTATCGGAATTCATCCCTTTAGCTACCTTATATCCTTCCTAAGCTTCATCAAAGGCTACAGACTATCGGAATTCATCCCTTTAGCTACCTTATATCCTTCCTAAGCTTCATCAAAGGCTACAGACTATCGGAATTCATCCCTTTAGCTACCTTATATCCTTCCTAAGCTTCATCAAAGGCTACAGACTATCGGAATTCATCCCTTTAGCTACCTTATATCCTTCCTAAGCTTCATCAAAGGCTACAGACTATCGGAATTCATCCCTTTAGCTACCTTATATCCTTCCTAAGCTTCATCAAAGGCTACAGACTATCGGAATTCATCCCTTTAGCTACCTTATATCCTTCCTAAGCTTCATCAAAGGCTACAGACTATCGGAATTCATCCCTTTAGCTACCTTATATCCTTCCTAAGCTTCATCAAAGGCTACAGACTATCGGAATTCATCCCTTTAGCTACCTTATATCCTTCCTAAGCTTCATCAAAGGCTACAGACTATCGGAATTCATCCCTTTAGCTACCTTATATCCTTCCTAAGCTTCATCAAAGGCTACAGACTATCGGAATTCATCCCTTTAGCTACCTTATATCCTTCCTAAGCTTCATCAAAGGCTACAGACTATCGGAATTCATCCCTTTAGCTACCTTATATCCTTCCTAAGCTTCATCAAAGGCTACAGACTATCGGAATTCATCCCTTTAGCTACCTTATATCCTTCCTAAGCTTCATCAAAGGCTACAGACTATCGGAATTCATCCCTTTAGCTACCTTATATCCTTCCTAAGCTTCATCAAAGGCTACAGACTATCGGAATTCATCCCTTTAGCTACCTTATATCCTTCCTAAGCTTCATCAAAGGCTACAGACTATCGGAATTCATCCCTTTAGCTACCTTATATCCTTCCTAAGCTTCATCAAAGGCTACAGACTATCGGAATTCATCCCTTTAGCTACCTTATATCCTTCCTAAGCTTCATCAAAGGCTACAGACTATCGGAATTCATCCCTTTAGCTACCTTATATCCTTCCTAAGCTTCATCAAAGGCTACAGACTATCGGAATTCATCCCTTTAGCTACCTTATATCCTTCCTAAGCTTCATCAAAGGCTACAGACTATCGGAATTCATCCCTTTAGCTACCTTATATCCTTCCTAAGCTTCATCAAAGGCTACAGACTATCGGAATTCATCCCTTTAGCTACCTTATATCCTTCCTAAGCTTCATCAAAGGCTACAGACTATCGGAATTCATCCCTTTAGCTACCTTATATCCTTCCTAAGCTTCATCAAAGGCTACAGACTATCGGAATTCATCCCTTTAGCTACCTTATATCCTTCCTAAGCTTCATCAAAGGCTACAGACTATCGGAATTCATCCCTTTAGCTACCTTATATCCTTCCTAAGCTTCATCAAAGGCTACAGACTATCGGAATTCATCCCTTTAGCTACCTTATATCCTTCCTAAGCTTCATCAAAGGCTACAGACTATCGGAATTCATCCCTTTAGCTACCTTATATCCTTCCTAAGCTTCATCAAAGGCTACAGACTATCGGAATTCATCCCTTTAGCTACCTTATATCCTTCCTAAGCTTCATCAAAGGCTACAGACTATCGGAATTCATCCCTTTAGCTACCTTATATCCTTCCTAAGCTTCATCAAAGGCTACAGACTATCGGAATTCATCCCTTTAGCTACCTTATATCCTTCCTAAGCTTCATCAAAGGCTACAGACTATCGGAATTCATCCCTTTAGCTACCTTATATCCTTCCTAAGCTTCATCAAAGGCTACAGACTATCGGAATTCATCCCTTTAGCTACCTTATATCCTTCCTAAGCTTCATCAAAGGCTACAGACTATCGGAATTCATCCCTTTAGCTACCTTATATCCTTCCTAAGCTTCATCAAAGGCTACAGACTATCGGAATTCATCCCTTTAGCTACCTTATATCCTTCCTAAGCTTCATCAAAGGCTACAGACTATCGGAATTCATCCCTTTAGCTACCTTATATCCTTCCTAAGCTTCATCAAAGGCTACAGACTATCGGAATTCATCCCTTTAGCTACCTTATATCCTTCCTAAGCTTCATCAAAGGCTACAGACTATCGGAATTCATCCCTTTAGCTACCTTATATCCTTCCTAAGCTTCATCAAAGGCTACAGACTATCGGAATTCATCCCTTTAGCTACCTTATATCCTTCCTAAGCTTCATCAAAGGCTACAGACTATCGGAATTCATCCCTTTAGCTACCTTATATCCTTCCTAAGCTTCATCAAAGGCTACAGACTATCGGAATTCATCCCTTTAGCTACCTTATATCCTTCCTAAGCTTCATCAAAGGCTACAGACTATCGGAATTCATCCCTTTAGCTACCTTATATCCTTCCTAAGCTTCATCAAAGGCTACAGACTATCGGAATTCATCCCTTTAGCTACCTTATATCCTTCCTAAGCTTCATCAAAGGCTACAGACTATCGGAATTCATCCCTTTAGCTACCTTATATCCTTCCTAAGCTTCATCAAAGGCTACAGACTATCGGAATTCATCCCTTTAGCTACCTTATATTCTTCCTAAGCTTCATCAAAGGCTACAGACTATCGGAATTCATCCCTTTAGCTACCTTATATCCTTCCTAAGCTTCATCAAAGGCTACAGACTATCGGAATTCATCCCTTTAGCTACCTTATATCCTTCCTAAGCTTCATCAAAGGCTACAGACTAGCGGAATTCATCCCTTTAGCTACCTTATATCCTTCCTAAGCTGCATTAAAGGCTACAGACTATCTGAATTCATCCCTTTAGCTGCCTTATATCCTTTCTAAGCTTCATCAAATCGTCTAGATTTAACCTAAATCAAAATAAATAGGAAGTCACTGATACGGTATGGGTTAAAATCATTTATAACATGAGTTATCATTAATACTGAAAGAGTTACTTGAGATAATTGAAATACCTTAGTTGAATAAATTAGTTATTATATACCTGTGCAAATTAAAATAAAATAATCACCGTATTCAAATTGTTAAGAGTTAGCAACGCATTTAAAGACAATAGCACGTCTTCCCTAAGCTGAATAAAGTCGTCTATTGTGTTAGCTCATGTGAAGTATAACAAATATCACTATTTAAAGTGTCAAACACCGCATCACTAAACACACAGGAGTTTACTTTCCTGGCTTATTTTATCAGTGTTGTTGTGACTGTGCCAAGATGTGTGTGTATGTGTATGTGTGTGTGTGTGTGTGTGTGCGCGTGTTTACACTAATGTAATTGTTTCAAGATTGTGTGTGTGGTTAAAATATAAGTACTGGTATTTGCTTGTATGTGTATTGTGTATGTGTGCTTTTATGTGTATTGTGTGTGTGTGCTTTTATGTGTATTGTGTATGTGTGCTTTTATGTGTATTGTATATGTGTGCTTTTATGTGTATTGTGTATGTGTGCTTTTATATGTATTGTGTATGTGTGCTTTTATGTGTATTGTGTATGTGTGTTTTTATGTGTATAGTGTATGTGTGCTTTTTATATTGATAGTATGTGACTTTTGAATACTTCGGTATTTGAAACCATTTGAGCGTGTCTGACGATACTATAATTTCATGTCAAGTTATTTTCATACTATATATTCTTTGCAAAGCATGTTTTCTGCCACTGTCCACAAAATGTACAACTTCGATTTGTCTGTGATAATGAAACGACAATTCTTACATGGATACAAGGAGAGATATGTGGATTTGTTCTTAGCATAAGCACAACAGATTCACGAAAATAATTAATTTCCACATGAGAGAAAAAACAAGTAGAGGGAAATTACTAGAAAATAATGATATATCTGGTAATCAACGAAAAAGGCTGTGAGAAAAAAAAACCCACCACACAAAAACTAGCACACAAAGTTAAATACCGTGCGATTTTTGTTTGTAGGCGAAGTGAATCGAATAGTGGGTGCAAAGTGAATGCGTGATTATGTTGCGAGCCAGTGAGCAAGAACGTGTGCACGTGTGAGTGCCAGGGGCGATACTGACTGCCTGACACTGCCAAGGCCAAGGTTAGTGGAGTACTGGTCGGTGAGAGGGTTAGGTGGATGGTACGAGGGTAGGGAGGGAGGGACTCAAGGGAGAGATACTGGTTGCTGAGAAGGATTGGTCGTTAGGAGAGTAAAACCAGTATCACTTGAGAGCAATAATTATAGTCAACATTCGATTATCAATATTTTTCGGGCATTATTTCTGGAGTATTTTGCACTGGTATCGGAAACTAGACTCTTGATAGATTAATATAGGTGGCAGAAATATTTTAAATGTTGACCTCATAAGCTGCCAGATCAGTGATGAGGATAACTGTTGAAGGAAAAAGCGCTCGTGTGATACCGGCTTAAGGAGGGATGAAAGTGAGATATACTGGTTGATGAAAGGGATTGGTTACTGGTGGTAGAGTAGGGTAGGAAGGGAGAGGTACTGGTTGATGAAAGGGATTGGTTACTGGTGGTAGAGTAGGGTAGGAAGGGAGAGGTACTGGTTGATGAGAGGGATTGGTTACTGGTGGTAGAGTAGGGTAGGAAGGGAGAGGTACTGGTTGATGAAGGATTGGTTACTGGTGGTAGAGTAGGGTAGGAAGGGAGAGGTACTGGTTGATGAGAGGGATTGGTTACTGGTGGTAGGGTAGGGTAGGAAGGGAGAGGTACTGGGTGATGAGAGGGATTGGTTACTGGTGGTAGGGTAGGGTAGGAAGGGAGAGGTACTGGTTGATGAGAGGGATTGGTTACTGGTGGTAGGGTTGGGTAGGAAGGGAGAGGTACTGGTTGATGAGAGGGATTGGTTACTGGTGGGAGGGTAGGGTAGGAAGGGAGAGGTACTGGTTGATGAGAGGGATTGGTTACTGGTGGAAGGGTAAGGTAGGAAGGGAGAGATACTGGTTGATGAGAGGAATTGGTTACTGGTGGGAGGGTAGGGTAGGAAGGGAGAGGTACTGGTAGATGAGAGGGATTGGTTACTGGTGGGAGGGTAGGGTAGGAAGGGAGAGGTACTGGTTGATGAGAGTGATTGGTTACTGGTGTGAGGGTAGGGTAGGAAGGGAGAGGTACTGGTTTATGAGAGGGATTGGTTACTGGTGGTAGGGTAGGGTACGAAGGGAGAGGTACTGGTTGATGAGAGAGATTGGTTACTGGTGGTAGGGTAGGGTAGGAAGGGAGAGGTACTGGTTGATGAGAGGGATTGGTTACTGGTGGTAGGGTAGGGTAGGAAGGGAGAGGTACTGGTTGATGAGAGAGATTGGTTACTGGTGGGAGGGTAGAGTAGGAAGGGAGAGGTACTGGTTGATGAGAGGGATTGGTTTCTGGTGATAGGGAAGGAAGGGAGAGGTACTGGTTGATGAGAGTGATTGGTTACTGGTGGTAGGGTAGGGTAGGAAGGGAGAGGTACTGGTTGATGAGAGGGATTGGTTACTGGTGGTAGGGTAGGGTACGAAGGGAGAGGTACTGGTTTATAAGCGAGATTGGTTACTGGTGGGAGGGTAGGGTAGGAAGGGAGAGGTACTGGTTGATGAGAGGAATTGGTTACTGGTGGTAGGGTAGGGTAGGAAGGGAGAAGTACTGGTTGATGAGAGAGATTGGTTACTGGTGGGAGGGTTGGGTAGGAAGGGAGAGGTACTGGTTGATGAGAGGGATTGGTTACTGGTGGTAGGGTAGGGTAGGAAGGGAGAGGTACTGGTTGATGAGAGGGATTATTTACTGGTGGTAGGGTAGGGTAGGAAGGGAGAGGTACTGGTTGATGAGAGAGATTGGTTACTGGTGGTAGGGTAGGGTAGGAAGGGAGAGGTACTGGTTGATGAGAGGGATTGGTTACTGGTGGTAGGGTAGGAAGGGAGAGGTACTGGTTGATGAGAGAGATTGGTTACTGGTGGTAAGTTAGGGTAGGAAGGGAGAGGTACTGGTTGATGAGATGGATTGGTTACTGGTGGAAGGGTAGGGTAGGAAGGGAGAGGTACTGGTTGATGAGAGGGATTGGTTACTGGTGGTAGGGTAGGGTAGGAAGGGAGAGGTACTGGTTGATGAGAGGGATTGGTTACTGGTGGTAGGGTAGGGTAGGAAGGGAAAGGTACTGGTTGATGAGAGGGATTGGTTACTGGTGGTAGGGTAGGGTAGGAAGGGAGAGGTACTGGTTGATGAGAGGTATTGGTTACTGGTGGTAGGATAGGGTAGGAAGGGAGAGGTACTGGTTGATGATAGAGATTGGTTACTGGTGGGAGGGTAGGGTAGGAAGGGAGAGGTACTGGTTTATGAGAGGGATTGGATACTGGTGGTAGGGTAGGGTAGGAAGGGAGAGGTACTGGTTGATGAGATGGATTGGTTACTGGTGGTAGGGTAGGGTAGGAAGGGAGAGGTACTGGTTGATGAGAGGGATTGGTTACTGGTGGTAGGGTAGGGTAGGAAGGGAGAGGTACTGGTTGATGAGAGGGATTGGTTACTGGTGGTAGGGTATGGTAGGAAGGGAGAGGTACCGGTTGATGAGAGGGATTGGTTACAGGTGGGAGGGTAGGGTAGGAAGGGAGAGGTACTGGTTGATGAGAGAGATTGGTTACTGGTGGTAGGGTAGGGTAGGAAGGGAGAGGTACTGGTTGATGAGAGAGATTGGTTACTGGTGGTAGGGTAGGGTAGGAAGGGAGAGGTACTGGTTGATGAGAGGGATTGGTTACTGGTGGTAGGGTAGGGTAGGAAGGGAGAGGTACTGGTTGATGAGAGAGATTGGTTACTGGTGGGAGGGTAGAGTAGGAAGGGAGAGGTACTGGTTGATGAGAGGGATTGGTTACTGGTGATAGGGAAGGAAGGGAGAGGTACTGGTTGATGAGAGTGATTGGTTACTGGTGGTAGGGTAGGGTAGGAAGGGAGAGGTACTGGTTGATGAGAAAGATTGGTTACTGGTGGTAGGGTAGGGTAGGAAGGGAGAGGTACTGGTTGATGAGAGGGATTGGTTACTGGTGGTAGGAAGGGAGAGGCACTGGTTACTGGTGGTAGGGTAGGGTAGGAAGGGCGAGGTACTGGTTGATGAGAGGGATTGGTTACTGGTGGTAGGGTAGGAAGGGAGAGGTACTGGTTGATGAGAGGGATTGGTTACTGGTGATAGGGTAGGGTAGGAAGGGAGAGGTACTGGTTGATGAGAGGGATTGGTTACTGGTGGAAGGGTAGGGTAGGAAGGGAGAGGTACTGGTTGATGAGAGGGATTGGTTACTGGTGGTAGGGTAGGGTAGGAAGGGAGAGGTACTGGTTGATGAGAGGGATTGGTTACTGGTGGTAGGGTAGGGTAGGAAGGGAAAGGTACTGGTTGATGAGAGGGATTGGTTACTGGTGGTAGGGTAGGAAGGGAGATATACTGGTTGATGAGAGGGATTGGTTACTTGTGGTAGGGTAGGGTAGGAAGGGAGAGGTACTGGTTGATGAGAGGTATTGGTTACTGGTGGTAGGGTAGGGTAGGAAGGGAGAGGTACTGGTTGATGATAGAGATTGGTTACTGGTGGGAGGGTAGGGTAGGAAGGGAGAGGTACTGGTTTATGAGAGGGATTCGTTACTGGTGGTAGGGTAGGGTAGGAAGGGAGAGGTACTGGTTGATGAGATGGATTGGTTACTGGTGGTAGGGTAGGGTAGGAAGGGAGAGGTACTGGTTGATGAGAGGGATTGGTTACTGGTGGTAGGGTAGGGTAGGAAGGGAGAGGTACTGGTTGATGAGAGGGATTGGTTACTGGTGGTAGGGTATGGTAGGAAGGGAGAGGTACTGGTTGATGAGAGGGATTGGTTACAGGTGGGAGGGTAGGGTAGGAAGGGAGAGGTACTGGTTGATGAGAGAGATTGGTTACTGGTGGTAGGGTAGGGTAGGAAGGGAGAGGTACTGGTTGATGAGAGAGATTGGGTACTGGTGGTAGGGTAGGGTAGGAAGGGAGAGGTACTGGTTGATGAGAGGGATTGGTTACTGGTGGTAGGGTAGGGTAGGAAGGGAGAGGTACTGGTTGATGAGAGAGATTGGTTACTGGTTGGAGGGTAGAGTAGGAAGGGAGAGGTACTGGTTGATGAGAGGGATTGGTTACTAGTGATAGGGTAGGAAGGGAGAGGTACTGGTTGATGAGAAAGATTGGTTACTGGTGGTAGGGTAGGGTAGGAAGGGAGAGGTACTGGTTGATGAGAGGGATTGGTTACTGGTGGTAGGGTATGGTAGGAAGGGAGAGGCACTGGTTACTGGTGGTAGGGTAGGGTAGGAAGGGCGAGGTACTGGTTGATGAGAGGGATTGGTTACTGGTGGTAGGGTAGGAAGGGAGAGGTACTGGTTGATGAGAGGGATTGGTTACTGGTGATAGGGTAGGGTAGGAAGGGAGAGGTACTGGTTGATGAGAGAGATTGGTTACTGGTGGTATGGTAGGGTAGGAAGGGAGAGGTACTGGCTGATGAGAGGGATTGGTTACTGGTAGTAGGGTATGGTAGGAAGGGAGAGGCACTGGTTGCTGGTGGTAGGGTAGGGTAGGAAGGGAGAGGTACTGGTTGATGAGAGAGATTGGTTACTGGTGGGAGGGTAGGATAGGAAGGAAGAGGTACTGGTGGGAGGGTAGGGTAGGAAGGGAGAGGTACTGGTTGATGAGAGGGATTGGTTACTGGTGGTAGGGTAGGGTAGAAAGGGAGAGGTACTGGTTGATGAGAGGGATTGGTTACTGGTGGTAGGGTAGAATAGGAAGGGAGAGGTACTGGTTAATGAGAGGGATTGGTTACTGGTGGTAGGGTATGGTAGGAAGGGAGAGGTACTGGTTGATGAGAGGGATTGGTTACTGGTGGTAGGGTAGGGTAGGAAGGGAGAGGTACTGGTTGATGAGAGGGATTTGTTACTGGTGGTAGGGTAGGAAGGGAGAGGTACTGGTTGATGAGAGAGACTGGTTACTGGTGGTAGGGCAGGGTAGGAAGGGAGAGGTACTGCTTGATGAGAGGGATTGGTTACTGGTGGTAGGGTAGGGTAGGAAGGGAGAGGTACTGGTTGATGAGAGGGATTGGTTACTGGTGGAAGGGTAGGGTAGGAAGGGAGAGGTGCTGGTTGATGAGAGGGATTGGTTACTGGTGGTAGGGTATGGTAGGAAGGGAGAGGTACTGGTTGATGAGAGATATTGGTTACTGGTGGTAGGATAGGGTAGGAAGGGAGAGGTACTGGTTGATGAGAGAGATTGGTTACTGGTGGGAGGGTAGGGTAGGAAGGGAGTGGTACTGGTTGATGAGAGGGATTGGTTACAGGTGGGAGGGTAGGGTAGGAAGGGAGAGGTACTGGTTGATGAGAGGGATTGGTTACTGGTGGTAGGGTAGGGTAGGAAAGGAGAGGTACTGGTTGATGAGAGGGATTGGTTACTGGTGGAAGGGTAGGGTAGGAAGGGAGAGGTGCTGGTTAACGAGAGGGATTGGTTACTGGTGGTAGGGTAGGGTAGGAAGGGAGAGGTACTGGTTGATGAGAGGGATTGGTTACTGGTGGGAGGGTAGGGTAGGAAGGGAGAGGTACTGGTTGATGAGAGGGATTGGTTACTGGTGGGAGGGTAGGGTAGGAAGGGAGAGGTACTGGTTGATGAGAGGGATTGGTTCCTGGTGGTAGGGTAGGGTAGGAAGGGAGAGGTACTGGTTGATGAGAGGGATTGGTTACTGGTGGGAGGGTAGGGTAGGAAGGGAGAGGTACTGGTTGACGAGAGGGATTGGTTACTGGTGGTAGGGTAGGGTACGCAGGGAGAGGTACTGGCTGATGAGAGGGATTGGTTACTGGTGGTAGGGTAGGGTAGGAAGGGAGAGGTACTAGTTGATGAGAGAGATTGGTTACTGGTGGGAGGGTAAGGTAGGAAGGGAGAGGTACTGGTTGATGAAAGGGATTGGTTACTGGTGGTAGGGTAGGGTAGGAAGGGAGAGGTACTAGTTGATGAGAGGATTTGGTTACTGGCGATAGGGTAGGGTAGGAAGGGAGAGGTACTGGTTGATGAGAGGGATTGGTTACTGGTGGTAGGGTAGGAAGGGAGAGGTACTGGTTGATGAGAGGGATTGGTTACTGGTGGTAGGGTAGGGTAGGAAGGGAGAGGTACTGTTTGATGAGAGGGATTGGTTACAGGTGGGAGGGTAGGGTAGGAAGGGAGAGGTACTGGTTGATCAGAGGGATTGGTTACTGGTGGGAGGGTAGGGTAGGAAGGGAGAAGTACTGGTTGATGAGAGAGATTGGTTACTGGTGGAAGGGTAGGGTAGGAAGGGAGAGGTACTGGTTGATGAGAATGATTGGTTACTGGTGGGAGGGTAGGGTAGGAAGCGAGAGGTACTGGTTGATGAGAGGGATTGTGGTGGAGGGATTATGCGTGTGTATGAGAGAGAGAGAGAGAGAGAGAGAACCTGCAATGTTACCCTAGGGTCAATACTAGGAAATCCAGCTTTAAGGGGAGAGAGAGAGAGAGAGGGAGAGCGTTAAATAAAAACAAATAAGAAATGTTACTGTGGATGGCGGGGAGCACACATATATATATATATATATATATATATATATATATATATATATATATATATTATGCCTTTGGCTCCCTCAATCACATAGAAAAAAAAATATATATATATATATATATATACACTGCACACATACCTATACAGTATATACAGGCATATGCATACACACATACACACACACACACGTGTGTGGTTGTGCGTGTGTGTGTGTGTGTAAATTAAATCCATTAAAGAGGAATAAATGATGAAGACAATAAAATCAATTAAATATAAACAAATAAGAAAGAGAACACTTACAGGGGAAGTTAGGAAATGGAGAGAGAACAAATGCTAGTTTGATTTTAATACACTCAGCCAATATAAATATGTATTGGGATTACAGAAGAAAATATTATATCAAAGGAAGGAATTAGTAAAGAAAAGTCCTGATGACAGAAAAATAATATATAGAATAAAGAGCGAAGAAGAAAGGCAGCAGATATAATTACTAAGATAAAATAATATCAATGGCTAATATTAACAAAAAATCTATTTATCTATCTATCTATCGATCTATCTATACATCAGGCCCAATCCCCACTTTTCCTTTTTTTTTGGGGGGGGGGGGGTCGACTCAAGACAGAGCAAGAATAGGGACAACACAAAACACAACAGAAAACAAGGAACACAGAAAAACAAAATACAAATTCACACACATACAGAAATACAGGAGTATTATTGTCATAATTATTTGAGAAAAATTGTTTAACCTGTTCACTCTGGAAGATCTTCAATATCGAATAAATATTTCAATGTCAGCAAGATGACATTGACAAATACTTAATATGTAAAATGTTTGCACATAATATATGTATATCAGTAGGAAAATAATGTGTTCCACAGTAATATTGGATTTTGGTTTAATACTTATATAAACACATTTTGTATATTTATACTGCATGATACGCTACAGGTGCATACCTTTGAGTTATATTGAATAATCACTGTAGTCGAAAATTATAAAAGTTTTATATTTACAAATAACCCCAATCAACAATAGTAATGCTTCCAATTTACCCTGAATTACTTTCGGCATTTTACATTTTACAATTGTGAAATGGAATATAAACACCACTTGAGGAGGAACACTTTATTGACAACGTTTCGCCGATAGCTTCTTCAGGTCGCTCTCAGTGACCTGGAGAAGCTATCTGCGAAACGTTCAATAAAGTGGTTCTCCCTTAACCTCTCCGCGGCGCACAGGGGGTTTTCTACAGGGTAAGACTGTGCGCACCTATGATGATTTTGGGACCTATTGCCAATTTCGATAAAAAGTACATCATCGTGTAGGGAATGTTTGCGTGCATCGGCCCATATATATTTGACCCCCCAAAAAATGTCTGGGGGGGGGGGGAACAGTCCGTAGTTGAAAAATGTGGAGCGAATGGCACCGCGCGGCTAGATTGTCATCGAGCGGCGAGATTTCCCTGCCGAATTTTCACGCGCCCAGGGGATAGAAGGAGAGGGAGGAGGGGGTGGGTTACCGCGTATTATCACGTATATCTCCTTTTTTGAGCCCTTTTAGGCTATGTAGAGTATGTATACGTGTGTAGGCCACCCATATAACAATGAATATGCCTCATAGTGACCAAAAATTGCAATATATAAGGGAATTATAAGATAATTTTTAGGCGGGAATGAAGATGTGTTGGAGGTTTGGCGGCAATTTATGAGCTGAGAGTGTGGTTTACGCCATACATATCACTTATATCTTGTACGTAGAGCACTGTCATGCTATAATACAGACTTGTACGTATGTATACGTGCCATATATCAAAATATATACCGCATATAGACCAATTCATGCGATATTTACGCACATTATCAATGAGTTTCTATGCATGAACCAAGGTGTGAGTGAGTTGTGCTGGGAATGAAAGGGGGAGAGGGTGTGTTACGCCATAAATATCACGTAAATCTTGTATTTAGAGCACTGTCATGCTATAATAAAGACGTGTACGTATGTAGGCGTCCCATATAACAAGGAATATACCGCATATAGCCCAATTGATGCGATATTTACGCAAATTGTGAATGTGTTTCTAGCAGACGGAAGCCTGAAAGGGTGGGTTGGGGGTGGGTGGGTGGGAGGGAGGCATGCAGGGGTGCAGTGAGTGAGTGAGTGAGTCGTGGATAGATGGAAGTCAGGCAGATCTCTAGATAGATAACCAGCTTTGTGATAATTGTGGAGGCGCCCGAGGCGTATGGATGTCTTGGTATTTTGAACCTTATGTCTACCAGATGTCTGGTGTTCGTTGCCACCAACAGGTCTACAATAACATGAGTCAGGAATGGAGAGAGAGAGATAGAAACTGAGACATGCGTATGTCGTACGTATAAATGGACTTCCGAATTGCATTTTTATGCAAGCAGACATTGCATTTTAGACACATGTGAAGTACCACAGAAACATGTAGGCCATTGACTGTAAATAAAGTACTATATTATAGACCACCAGCGACGGTGGTCAGTAAACACAGGCAGATTGCCTTTTGTGATAAAGGGCTAAATATAGAATGGTGTCTCCTTACACTTGCGAAAGGGTAGATTGCCACCAGAGAAACGTTTACTTATTTATTTCCAAGTAATATGCAATCTAAATGTATATTCGAGACCTACTGCAATTATTTGTATGACAGTCATGACTATGTATAATCCAATATACGCGCGTAGGCGAGACATAAGAAAGCTGGTTGAGCAATTTTCGACACCCACACAGTTATTATTCTTTTTTATTTACAATATTATACAATACAAATGTATTTGTGAAGAGTATTTTATCCATTATTGTATTTATACAAATTTTGTTCCCAGACAGAGCTGCTGTTGCTGGTGTAGCTGGGGCATAAAGGAGCGGCAAGGGACCGTGTGAAAATGAGTGGAGTCGCACTGAGAGGGGCAATTTTGCTGAGTGTTTGGGCAATTTTTGACAGAATAAAGTTATATAATTACTAATTCTTGACAGAGACAAACTATTATAAACCTTGGCATGATATAATTGATAATCCCATCAATTTACAAACGTAAATTGGTGGGATAATTCATTTTTTGTTGTATATTGTCATTTCGATTGTAGACACAAAGTTTTGAGTGATATTTGGTATGAGCTCCTGTGGCATGGTTGGTAAGGTCGCGGACTGGAAAACTCAAAGTGTGGTAGGGTTGTGTGATCGAATCCAGGAGGGGGTTATGGGGAAGGTTTTATATTGTCTAGAACATTTTTGATAAAAAAATTTTTTTACAAGATCATGCCATTGTATTCAAACAATATGAAATATTCATAGAATATATCATATTGTAAGAATACAATGACCTTGTTTTTTTTTTTTTTTTATTGTTTTTTTTTTATTATCTTAGTAGGTTTGACAGGATTTGTTGAAACATATTTATTTTTGTACAATTCATTTGAGGTAAGAAAATAATTATATACACATTACTTTGGCTAATAACAAACATATATATTGATATACTAAAAAAATAAGGCATATTACATGTAAATCTTTGAAACTTATAAACTAAATAATGAAACATACAATTATATAATGTAAAAGCTATATCACAGGGACATCTTTGGAACTTATACATTATATAATATATATGTTACATTATGAGGTAGCGTGATCAATTAGGTCAGGTCAGGTAAGGTAGGGCGCGAGTCCAGGACAGGGCGGGGCAGGGGGCGAGTCCAGGGCAGGGCACGGGGCGAGTCCAGGGCAGGGCAGGGCAGGGCGACACTCAATAATTCTTGAAGGTGTGGTAGTCCCTGAAGCAGTCACCCAGGCAGAGTGGAACTTTGCACTCGGCGCACATTGAGGTGACTCTTTTGGTGACATGGGGTTTCCTGACACTGGAGCTGCAGACGGTGCACTGCGCCTGCCTGTGACGAGTGCCAAGCATCTCAGTGTTGATGGGGTAGTGTCTTTCGACACCCAGCTGGATGCGGTCAGGAACGTGATCCCCACCCCATGCCGTACGTCTGTGAGTGATGGTGCCATACTTCTCCAGGAGTTGGTATGAGACGTTGTAGATGAACTCCCGGAATTTCAGCTTCTGGTTTGGGGCCATATCCTTTTTCACCAACCACAAGTTGTAGGCGTTGAGCATCGTGATATCAACTAGGTGGAGGAAGAGCTTGTGATACCACTTCACAGTCTTCCTCAGACACTCAACGCCTGACAGCTGACAGTCAGACTTGTCCACCAGGCGCATGTTCTTAGTGTAGTCCACTACCATGTCGGGCTTGTAGATTGTCTTCCTGGTTCGGTAGTGGATTTTGCCAGAATCCATCTGGGCACCTGTGTGGACGGTGGAAAGCAGGTGGACGTCTCGCTTATCCTTCCACTTCAGGGCTATCAGTTTCCCACACTTCTCGAGCTGCTTGTATTTCTGCCCCTTTCGTCGCCTTCTTCGCACATGCCTCTCGCGGTGTTCCTGGGCCAGGTCGTCTTCTGAAGGTGTGTCACTGGAGGAGGCATCTGTGAGAGGAATGACATTACCTGTGAACTTTGGCATAAACTTTCTTGTCTTTCTGACAGTCCCACATGACCCCGTTTGGTTGTCATGAAGAAACTGGCAGAGAGCAGGAGAAGTATACCAGTTGTCAGTGTAGATGATGTGGCCTTTGCCCAGGTAAGGTGCCAACATTTTCCTGACGATGGCACCTGACATGCCCATGGGGTCATTGGCAGCGGCTTTCGGTATGTCAATGTCAGTGCCTGTGTACACGATCATGTCAAGCACTATTCCAGTTTCGCAGTCACACAAAACGAAGAGCTTGATTCCGAACCTATGCCTTTTCAAGGGGATATACTGCTTGAAAACAAGACGTCCTTTGAAGAGCACGAGCGACTCATCAATCACCAAATTGAGAAAGGGGTAAAAGTATTTCCTATACCTCTCCAACAACATGGTGAACACATCCCGAACTTTCCATATCCTGTCAATCCTGTTAGGATTTTCGTTGTCTGCAAAGTGCATAAATCTTAGCAGCAACAAAAATCTGTCACGAGTCATGAACTTATTGAAAGTTGGGGTGGCGATGAGAGGGTCGTGCTTCCAATAGTGTTGTAACACATGCTTCTTGATCAGAGGCATGAGGAACAACAAGGCAAAGAACGTCATAAATTCTTCCACAGTCGTATCCACCCAGCCTCGTATTCTCGCTTTTGGAGAAAGGACGTCCAATCTGCCAAACACCCACCTGTAGTAGGCGTTTGTTTGGGCAACGATGTACGTCATTACCTCCATGTCGAAAAAAGCGAGGAAGAAGTCGCTTTCGTTCGCTTGATCATCACAGGGCCAGTCGTCAGTTGTTCCTGACGTCCCAGGATTGAACTGGGGCACGTCAGGTACAAAATTGACCCCGTCAGACCAATCGAACGAAGGCAGCTCAGGGATCGGAATGTCATCTGCGTCTGCTTCATCGTCTGAAATATCGCTTCCATGGTCGCGATACAGCACTGCATCATTATCATCACCCTCCTCTTCACTTGACAGACGATGCCCTTCCTCATTCTCGTCACCGACGTCGGACTCACTCCCACTGTCCACTCCCAAATCCCCCCACCCTTGGTCCCGTGCTAGGGCTTCGTCGTCGAAACCTGGGCTGCCAATGTCCTGCGAATCACCATCAAACAGCAGGGCGGCATACTTTGATGGTGTCAGAGTTTTCCGGGTCACTTTTGCACGTGCGGGAGTCTTATGGACAGGGACAGCAGAGGCGGTGGCAGGGGCGGCGGCAGGGGCAGCAGTGGTGCGTGGCCTTGATGGCAAGATGATGGTGGTGCCTGTCACCCTTCTCTCTGTTCCTTGGGCAGGGGCGGCATGGGCGGCAGGGGCAGCAGGGGCAACAGGGGCAGCAGGGCCGGCAGGGACACCAGGGCCAGCAGGGCCAGCAGTCGCTTTCCCTCTCCCTTTCCCCTTCCCCTTCCCTTTCCCTGTTCCTTGGGCAGGGGCGGCAGGGGCGGCAGGGGCAGCAGGGGCGGCAGGGGCGGCTGGTGGTGGTGGTGGTGGTGGTAGGGGCACTGTGGCTGGCGTACGGGTTCTCTTCCCTACGCCCGTGCCTTTAATTTTTCCTGCCCCCGCAGGTTCTGCAGCCCTAGGGCGGCCTCCTGCGTCGTTGGTACCGGTGGCAGGGGCAGCCGGGCCAGGGGCGGCTGGTAGTGGTGGTGGTGGTAGGGGCACTGTGGCTGGCGTACGGGTTCTCTTCCCTACGCCCGTGCCTTTAATTTTTCCTGCCCCCGCAGGTTCTGCAGCCCTAGGGCGGCCTCCTGCGTCGCTGGTACCGGTGGCAGGGGTGGCAGGGGTGGCAGTGGTGGCAGTGGTGGTGGTAGTGGTTGTTGCAGTGGCCTGGGTCGTGGTGGCAGTGTCCCGAAACACCAATGACCTCTGTACCTTTCTCGTGTTTTTCGTGCTTTGGGTGCAGGTGTTTCGTCCTCCGAGCTGTAGGGCGTGTCGTACTGGTAGCTAGGGTCTTTAGCAGCCACCCTCTGCCTTCCACGGCGGCTAACACCACCAGAAGGAGGGCTGGTTGTGTCATCAGGGAGCGAGCGTGAGGGACGTGTGGGCTTCATGACTAGTGCGTGGTTACTGGCTCGGTGGTGCTTGCACGAGTGCGGGGCGAGCGTTTGGCGGGGTGGTGTCGAGAGTTGACATGTAGTACTATACCCACACCAATTTTCAGCCGCCTGGCTATAAACGCGCGGTTTTGGTACGCGTTCAAAAGCTCTGCTCTTAAGAGTCTCCCCGCAGTCCGCCAGGGGAACTCTTAAGAGTCTCCCCACAGCTCCCGGGTTAATGGTGTTTATATTCATTCTGTCAACTTTTTAAAGTTAAACTAAATATGATGAAATTGTTGTTGTTGTTGTTATTGTTGTCATTCCCTAGGCTGCCTGATTGAACAGCTCCGAGTCCCTAAGGAAGGCCATGGCCACGATCAGGCTTTCCCACAGGGCTCTCAAGGAGTGTAGATTATATTGTTCGCGTAAGTGATTGTGTGGAATACAGTCTTCTATGATGTGTTTAATAGTAGGATATAAGGTGCTGTGTTGCATCCTGGGCAGGTGTCGACGACTGAGTTATCCAGTCTCTTCTGATAGCTCAGAAGAGCTGGATGGTGCCCACATCTCAACCTGGCCAGGTGGACTCTGTCCTCGCGAGGAAGGGAGGATTCACAAGGGAGGGATGAAATTGTCAAATACCAATAATGTAAATATTATATCTGGTGATTGATAGGCTGATTTTGTGGTTCAAACGTTTTACTCTCAACTTGTATTGTCAACACTGGTCTGGCAGCTTATGAGGTAATTGTTAACAATAATGTGAAGTTTGGTTGTCACCTAAGTTAATCATATTCAGTCTTGTTTCCGATACTAGTGCAAAAGATCCCATACATTGTTATACCAGGCTTTTTGCTGGGTTTACTGAGTGAAGATGGCACCTATATCAATAGGATAGGGAATAAAGTCATACATAAACACACATACAAACATGCAGAGGCATAAGAACAACAAAGTAGTAAGTTTATAGTTATTATATTAAAGTAGAATAACACAAGTATGGCTTATATTATGCTAATGGTTCACATACACATTAATACACAAAAATAACATAGAATCATGGACATCAAATCATATACCAGGAGCTAAGGTGTAATGTAATAATAATGCAATGGGTTATTACTCCATCTTAATCATATACCCGGAGCTAAGGTGTAATGTAATAATAATGCAATGGGTTATTACTCCATCTAAATCATATACCCGGAGCTAAGGTGTAATGTAATAATAATGCAATGGGTTATTACTCCATCTTAATCATATACCCGGAGCTAAGGTGTAATGTAATAATAATGCAATGGGTTATTACTCCATCTAAATCATATACCCGGAGCTAAGGTGTAATGTAATAATAATGCAATGGGTTATTACTCCATCTAAATCAGAATAGTGAATCAAATACACAAAGTATTATGAACGTCTCTTTATGAATGAGATCTTATGTTAGATATCTTCGTCCTAAACAGCGCATTTTTAGGATTCTTCGCACATAGATATTATAGAATCACGGAAACACTTATTGAACGAATGTTAAGCATGGAATTTACATAGACATGTATATAAATTGTATGGCACTATTCACCGAGTCTCTTGGCGTAGAAAGGGTGTGTCACTAGTATTGAATTTATGTGTAGCACTATGGATGTGAGTGACTATAAAGATTCAATGTTACCGTACGTAGTCTCCGAAGAGTAATGGACCATAATACAAGGCAGGGATCTGCCTTGTATGGGCCGATCGGCTTTTTGCAGACTCCCATTTTCTTATGTTCTTATGTTCTGTTGCCTCCTGGAGAGTTCCAGGATTGTTTTCCTTTATATTTAATGTTAAGTCCCCGCCTGTGCACTTAAAGAACTGCTCCAAGAGAACCAGCTCACTCAACTCCTCAAAAGTAGCTGCCCTCTCAGAACGCAGCCAATGTCGTAGTGCATCAGACAAGTCCCGGGCGTGTTCTAGGAAGGTACTATCCTTGCCCTTAGTAACACCCCGAAACTTCAAGCGGTAAGTTTCTGGTTGTAACTCATAGGCCCGTAGCACAGCCTTCTTTAGCTCATCATAAACTACACAGGACTCTAAAGGTAGTACATCATACGCTTTTAGCCCCTTTCCTAGGAGTCTTGATGAAACTAATGCTGCCCACTTTTCCTGAGGCCACTGGTGTTCCTGACACTTCTTCTCAAATCGCATATAAAACTCAGCCACACCTAATTCATCGAACACAGGAACTAGTTTAAGCAGGTGCGACAATGATTGGTCCCGATGTCTGTTACCTCCCCCAATATTTCGCCCTGTTACCTCCACTCGAGATCTCTCCAGCTCCCTGTCAGCCCGATACCTAGTAGACTCTGCCTGCAGTTCAGCCTCTCGTATAGCTGTTCTCTCTGCAGCCTCAGCCTGAGCTCTAGCAGCCTCAACCTGAGCTCTAGCAGCAACCTCAGCCTGCACACTAACCTGTCTTTCGGCGGCCTCAACCTTGGCCATCTCAAGCCGAAACAACAAATCTGGAGTCAACCCTTGAGGAGTGGAAGATGCATTTAATGGGGAGGGTCCCTGTGATTGAATTCCACGCTGCCATTGACCATCAACTTGGGGGTATGTACTAAATTCAGGCACCCTGACGTTTGATACGGGGGTAGAGTGGAGGGGCGGCTGGGGACCGGGGCCCCAAGTCGCCTCTCCACCCAGGTCTCTCCCTTCTAAACCCAATATCAAAGGCCTCAGCTGATCTTTCCTCATGCCACTTAAACCCTGGTGACCCTGAAGACCTGCCACACACTTTAAGCCTTACTTATTCAGCTTCAACACCCTGGCAGCGGTAAGGGGCACCTCTAAAAATCTTCTAGCACCCTCCTCGCTATCGACTAGCCACTCCACAGGTCTTTCTCCCTCCGAGCCTGTATCGTGACCTGACCCATCACTGTGTTCTGATGTATTAGACATGTTTGTGTACTGCAGTAATTATCACGGTTATAGAATGTGCCTTATCTCCTATGCAAGTATGTATATACTAATGTAATTTAAAGTCTTTAATGTGTTATATTGGTTGCTCCAAAAAAACACTCTATGTCCACTGTATTCCTCTAATCATAAGGAATCTCAAAACAAATGACCACTATATTCCTCTGTTCAGTAAATCCTATGCAAGGTCGCCATTTGTTACGTCCTGGGATATATAAACACTGGGCTCTTTCTATTGGACTAGGTATGCGGCAACAAGCAACAACGGAAAACGCTAGATCCAACCCTTATCTATAAACCCAGGCAACAAACCACCCTAGACCGTCAAGAGTCCTGCCTGGACAACAAGGTATCCTATGACTCGGCTACAGGGTGCACGCACTATAGGCTGCTGATAGTCAAGCAGGCTATATAAAAGATCACACAATTAAGTTGACTTAAAGCTTCAAGGAAAAGATAGATAACGGAATTAAATTGCAGAAACAATTTAATAACAAACTAGAAGAAAGTACATTTAACGTTACGTTAATTAATACAACTAATCACCCCTGCGTGAAAGAAGGTGAAAGCAAACAGTCCTCAAAACATCGTACAGGTAGACAAGATGCGGGTTTCTAAACTGCATGCGGCTACTGTAGGATCTGATGCTTAGCAAAGAAAATACGTTACGGATTTAGAGAACTCTTAACTCATAAACAGGAATAAATACTAGTGATAGGCCATACAGTGTATAATGGCATAGGTATAATTAAATAAAGGCAGCAACTCGCAACATAACCACATACAGGTGTGCTTCTCACTCTTAGTCAGGCAAGCCTGCTCGGACAGAGTCTCTAAGCCCCACCCTGACTCACAATGCTCACAAAAACAGTAAACTGTGGCACAATAACAAGCATAAAGAGATAATAAACCCCTAGCTGTTAATCTGCCAGGTGGCAGAGGTCTAGCCGGAAGGATATAGGCTTCGGATACCCGGGCTGAGCCACCTGCTCTAGCCTAGGGACGTTCCCAAGTCTGTGCGCCAGATTACTCTAATTGAAAGGGTGCTCTCTTGAGAGACTCAGATCGCAAGTATCTGACTCTCTCCTGGCGACCCTAAAACAAAAGAAAGACGTGCTAGCGCAGTGCTGAGTGGACTAGGCAAGGGCCCTCACACAACACAACACTAGACACCCAGGGACACAGACAAGAAAATGCCCCCAGACTCCCACGGGTATCCTAGTAAAGTCGTGCGAGTCCACAGGACTCGCACCAGCAGACTTTACTTAAAGGATCGCAAAAAGCCTCCCCTCCGGTCTAGCCCCGGCTAACCTGACACAAGAACACACTAGCAAGCATGAAACCACCAAATATGAGACAACAAACAAGCTTCCTAGGTCTCATTAACAATTACATCTCTGCATAAGGCCCAAAATCCTATCTAGTTATCTGAGAGCTCGTCGTTAATACAATAATAGATATAAGGTCTATCAAGGGGATGGGATAATTAAATAGATTGGTGAAGTAGTGGAATGAAGGTATACAAAGTAAGAGAGAAAGTTTCTAAGTGGGGTTGAGAGGGATAGATATCAAGGGGGTCCGAAGGGTACGACAGTGAGGTGAGCTCTGAGTCTTGAATCTGTCTGGACCCCGCCCTAGGCATACAAAATACATCCCAGGCTTGGCAACACTCAACACAGTTGCCGGGTCAAAATCTTCTACCCCGTGCGTGAGTCGAAACTAAGCCTAACGTTGCAATCAAATGCATATGGCAACATCAGGCTCGTCCCAAGCTAGACTCTCCGCGTGAAGCAACGTCCCCCAGCCAGTCTCTCTCTCCCGCTCGTCTCCTCCCACTCTCACTAGACTTACATCTTATATATTATAATGAAACAATCAACTATCGAGAATAAAATATACTAAGATGCGTTGGTTAAGAATAAGGGCAGCTACAACCTGTGAAACAACATAAGAATATCCCAGACATTAGTTACATTGTCGTAGGATATATACTAAGGAAAAGCCGGCCGGCCGGCTGCCACCAGCCGGTTTCTAAACGGCTGGGCAGCCGATGCGCGCGCATGCCCGCACGTGGCTACTATGCTGAAGCGTCACACCAGATAGTGTTAAGGGTTTTAGTATCAGAAGATAAGTGTTCTATGGCCTCATCGCCTGAGATTTTGAGTGATTGCTTGCTGGGTCATTCTGACAAACTAATTGACAAGTGTAAGGTAGAATCATCAGCTGTATGAATGGATAGGACTGGAGTTACAGTTAAGAAAATCATTAATAAATATTAGCAAGAGAATTGGAGACAGGACAGAACCCTGAGGAACACCGAAGTTGATAGGTTGGGGAAGTGAGGGATGACCATCCACAACTGCATCTATGGAACGGCCTGAGAGGAAATTAGAGATAAAGACACGGATAGAGGGATAGAAACCGAAGCAGGGTAGTTTGGAAATTAGGGATTTGTGCCAGACTCTATCAAAGGCTTTCGATATGTCTAGCACAACAGAAAAGGTCTCACTGAAGTCCCAAAAGGAGGCTGACCAAGAATTAGCAAGATAAGCAAGAAGAGCACCAGTAAATCGGCCCTTAAGGAAACTATACTGACGATTTGAAAGTAGATTATGGAAGATAAATGCTTAAGACATTTTGAATTCAGAAAAGTATCGAAAAATTTAGAGATGCAAGAAATGAGAGCAATTGGACGATAGTTGGCGGGTTGAGTGAGGTCACCCTTCTTTGGGACAGGTTCAATTAGCTTTCAGCAAGAAGGAAAGCCAGTAGACGAAAGACAGACTAAAGAGTTTGCCTAGGCAGGGAGTCAGCACAGAAAAAAAAAATTTGAGGACAACATGTAGAACATCATCCAGTTTGTATGCCTTCTTAGTATTTAGCCAACAGAGAGCATCTTGAGAAGAAATTAAGATATTAGGCATGAGTAAGTGAGAGGGGGGTGGAGAAGGAGGAATAGCACCGAAATCATCCAAGGTGGAGTTTTTAGCGAAGTAGCCTTCGGCCGGGATATTTTTCTACCCAAAAATGTACAAATTTATCTTGAAGGTATGAAAGGTATTAAAATCGCCAAACTAATGGGCTGAACCCGAGGAAGAAGGGGGGGACCCGAAAAACGGCCTGGCTCCCCTTGAATGATGAGGGGAGGTGGAGGGAGGGGGAGGGGGGGGGGAAGGTTGTATAAGCGGATATGAGTTTTTTTTACCAGTGTTAGTATACGCTCACGACTATTCAAGAGTCATATTAAAGGAGCCCACCTCACTTTTTTTTATCTTTCTCTTCCGTTATCTTTTGCTTGTATCCATTCGGCCCCATTCAACCTACTGTTTTAAGACGTTTATCCCTATCCAGGTGTCAATATTTTCCTGGCGAGCGGTAGCGAGCCAGCATATATATTTTTTATTTTGACAGCAAGCTAAATCTGTACTTTTTTCGATAGAAAAATGGCTCCGGCGAAGCCGGATTTTTCCATACAATGCTGGCTCGTTATCGCTCGCCAGGAAGAAATCGACACCTGGATGGGGATAAATGTCATAAAACAGTTGGCTGAATGGGGCCGAATGGATACAAGCCAGAAAAAGAGAGAAAAGGAGAGAAAGAGAAACAAGCAGGTGGCTCCCCTTAACCATTACGTCGTCTTTGTTCTTTATTTTTTTCTAGCTAGAAACAGTAACCCCAAGGCTATCCCTTTCAGTACGATGTGACGCTGTTTTAAACTATCCCTCTGTCGTCCCATTAGTTTGTCGATTTTTAGACGCTTCACTCTATTAGTTTGGCGATTATAAGACGTTTCCACCCAATCCCGTCGGTCATGAAAGCATAGATTCCATTTTCTTTCTCCCAGCCTAATACAAATAAATCTTGGTTTACTCACGCTTGTTCTACTGCTGTAATCATCAAGGAGGAAGCATACAAACGTTACCGTCGCCTTCGAACTAAAAAATCTCGCTCTTTTTATGTTTCTGCCCGGAATCAAGCTAAATCTGAACTTCGTCTGTCTCGCCAAAAACTCTTTCATCAATAATTAATGTTCTGAACTTTCCAACTTTAGCTCTTCCCAAGCTTTCTTACA
The DNA here is from genome assembly GCA_032716605.1 of Paralithodes platypus. NCBI lineage: Eukaryota > Metazoa > Arthropoda > Malacostraca > Decapoda > Lithodidae > Paralithodes > Paralithodes platypus. Next base: position 11,211,672 of record CM064560.1, on the reverse strand, counting down.
TCTAGCCAAAAACCTCTCCAAAAATGTTACTTCCTCGTCTTTACCTCCTCTGATGGTACCACCGCCAAGTCTTCCTCGGACAAAGCTGATCTCTTCGCTCAAACTTTCGCTAAAAACTCCACCTTGGATGATTTCGGTGCTATTCCTCCTTCTCCACCCCCCTCTCACTTACTCATGCCTAATATCTTAATTTCTTCTAAAGATGCTCTCTGTTGGCTAAATACTAAGAAGGCATACAAACTGGATGATGTTCTACATGTTGTCCTCAAAAACTTTTTTTCTGTGCTGACTCCCTGCCTAGGCAAACTCTTTAGTCTGTCTTTCGTCTACTGGCTTTCCTTCTTGCTGAAAGCTAATTGAACCTGTCCCAAAGAAGGGTGACCTCACTCAACCCGCCAACTATCGTCCAATTGCTCTCATTTCTTGCATCTCTAAATTTGTCGATACTTTTCTGATTTCAAAATGTCTTAAGCATTTATCTTCCATAATCTACTTTCAAATCGTCAGTATAGTTTCCTTAAGGGCCGATTTACTGGTGCTCTTCTTGCTTATCTTGCTAATTCTTGGTCAGCCTCCTTTTGGGACTTCAGTGAGACCTTTTCTGTTGTGCTAGACATATCGAAAGCCTTTGATAGAGTCTGGCACAAATCCCTAATTTCCAAACTACCCTGCTTCGGTTTCTATCCCTCTATCCGTGTTTTTATCTCTAATTTCCTCTCAGGCCGTTCCATAGATGCAGTTGTGGATGGTCATCCCTCACTTCCCCAACCTATCAACTTCGGTGTTCCTCAGGGTTCTGTCCTGTCTCCAATTCTCTTGCTAATATTTATTAATGATCTTCTTAACTGTAACTCCAGTCCTATCCATTCATAAAGCTGATGATTCTACCTTACACTTGTCAATTAGTTTGTCAGACTGACCCAGCAAGCAATCACTCAAAATCTCAGGTGATGAGGCCATAGAACACTTATCTTCTGATACTGAAAGCCTTAACACTATCTGGTCTGACCTCTTGTGGGTTATTATGATGTTTTGTTTAATTTATTTTAGAGGATTTTGCTTGTGTTTGCCATTTTTGAGCAATGCATTTTAGCTTGTCTCCTAAGCTAACAAACATGCCTTCCTAGACTTCCTTCAAGCTAAAGAAAATGCCCACATTGACACCATTAAAGTTAATTTTGTATATTTTTCGATAGAAAAATGTACCTGCCGAGGGCCGATTTCTTCTAAGTTACAGGTTCGCAATCACTCTCCCAGAACAAAATCGACACGTGAATGGGGTGAAACGTCTTATCATAGCTAAACTAATTGGGTGAAACATCTTAAGATTTCTAAACTGATGGAGCGAAACAGGGTATGTCCAAAAAGACCCCCTCGGACCAAAGAGGGTCAAAATAATTCATGTCCATTATAAGCCAATATAATCCCATTGGCTGTGGAACCGTTCTGAAATGTTTTGGAAATTTAAAGCAACTTACAGGACCTTAACCCACTGAGTCCCAGCTAGTTTATAATAAATGTACCACCCAGGACCGGCAGGTTTTGAAAAAAAGTTTTTATCCAGAAAACACCAGGAATGGGTTAGGAATGAAGGAAAACTCACAAAAAACCGATCCCCTAAGTCATTAAGGGGTCCTACGGTGCGCCCGAAAGTCGGATTTACAAGAGGGGAAAAGGGTAGGCAAAAACAGGCAAAAACAGGTTTTTGTGTGCTCACGCGCACGCGTTTGAACTTTGAGAGTTTTCAACCAACGGCATTGTTGTGTGGGATACTTACACAGTTCCCATACAAATCTGAGCCCTCTAGGTGCCATAGGACCGGAGTAATTAACAGTGACGCATACGTATGTGACACTGGAGTTTAGCGTTACAAACATTGCCGACGCACTGTTTGCGTCGCTGGTCCTCTACGGGTTAAAGCCTCTTAAAGCCTCTTAAAGCCTATGGAGACAAGTGCGAGAGAGCGGGAGCACGGCAGGCCCACGTCCGCTCTCCAGCCCGGTGGCTGGTGCACTGAGGAGTCTCAGCCATGTCTTGCGAGACCTATGCAGTGCTGCCAAAGGCGGCAAATGTAGCGCGACATTGTTCATTATTTGCGAATATTTACCGGTCTATGGTTCTATGGTAGCACTGCGGATGAGCCCCGCACGCTACGGAGCTCGTTCTGGTGTCATATTGAAGCTATTTTCTTTTAGTTTTTGGCTGAATAAATTTAATGTAATTTACACTTGCTTAATCATTCAGGAGTGCCTGAATGAGCCCAAATATGGCCACAGCGTAAGTGTTAAAGGGGTAGTAGTGACTTTTTGGTGTTTTTTGTAGAATTATTATGTTCCCTCCACCAACTGACTTTACTCCTAAACTCCTTGGTAGACCTCCATCAAGCTTAAATAAACACCCCCCTGTTGTGCCATTAATTAATAACACACCAGACCGGGAAGACCAAATAACCAACAACAAACGCTAAGACAACCCACACAAGAGCAACGGCCAGTGCCAGGTCAGGTCACCTCATCCACGCAGAATAGGTAAGCCCCTGTCTTCACACCACCAGACTCTGTCATACAGAGAAACAGAGGTCTTTTGTACCCTGAAAAGGGCAAATGGAAGAAAGCCAGTATAATTAGTGATTATCACAAAGATGGAAACCAATGGCCTCTCTCTCTCTTTTTACTGTGCTCGACGCCAGTAGTCAATTCGTGCCCAACACCGAGTTGAGCCCTATGCCCAACGCTAGTGATAGCATTGTGTTCAATACCAATCGCTATTATCATTCTGAGTTCGATACTGGTGAGCTTGTAGGAGATTGAAGCAGCCCTTTACTCCAGACGGCACGTTGTTCGAGACCTTTCCAGGACGACGCCCTATCTCCAGCCCTACGCCAGGCAGCCCAGGACGAGGAATTAGTAATCCCCAGCAGCCCAGAGAGACAAACCAGCCTGTCACCACCCTCGACACCAGGCAAATATATCACGACTCACTAGATGTAATTTTCGTCTCTATTTCTTCAGTCCCTTACTTTTTATTTTGTATTAGCCCTTCAGGTAAACAAAATACATCTTCTGTCCTTAACGGAATATATTATAACTTCTATTTGTGGCCGGATCTTTCCATGTCGGCTCGGTAAATACTATAATGTATATCCAGTACAATCAACTTTCTACAGTCCATAAATATATAATTTATTACCTTGTGAAGCGCCGTGATATATTGCTGTGATATTGTTCACTCTATGAGAATGATATAGAGATCGGAACATATCCAAAGATATAAATCAAGACTAAGTGAACAATTAATGCTGAATATACGAGAGTAGAGCTAATCTCTAAATTAATTTGTTAAAGGGCATGGCTCGCCAAAAATCTCATCCTGTTCGTGTCACTTTTCAAAGCATGTTAATTTGACGAATAATGCACATGTGCTTTGCTTTGTTATAATTTGTACTCTAAAATAGAAAACTAATTTACAACAGATATTTATATTTTAAGGGGGGTGATAACATCAGCAGGGGTCACCCTTGAAAACAGAGCCGACATTAAGACCAGTTCACAGTGGTTCACAAACTAGCCTGGATTTGTTTAACAGACTTACTAATGCTACACTCATTCCAGCTCCAATCCTTGCTAAATTAGCTTATATTCTATGTATGGCTCCATATTTACCTCCACCCTTGTCAATTGTACCCACCTACAGCCTTGGACAGTTGATAATAAATATCCAAGAGAAGAAAATAACCGGTTCGTTACCAAAACGAAAAACAAAATGGCGCTAGTTTCGTTCTCAAAAGCTGCTAGAATGTTGCTAGATGATAGAATAATGGCAACAATCGCTAGAATAATACCACAATCTCTCTAATGTCGATTATTACCACTAGTATTCCTAAAATATCACTAGAACTCATGTCACTAGATGCAAGAAAATGCTACTATATCGAAATAGGGGAGCTATCCCCCCGCCAAAGGCGGCTTTCTAGGGCCTTTCCTAGCTGATGCTGAGAGGATTGGGTTCTAGTCATGTGGTGATGGGCTGGTCTATCAGAGTGAGAGCTGAGCGATCTCTGCCATACCCATAGCTTACTCTGACTGTTCCTTTAACCCCTTCTATACCGGTGACGTCTTTTGTATTATATTTCAGCTACATTTAGACGATTTTATGTAGCTAAGGAAAGATATATGGTAGCTAAAAGGATTAATGGAGATAGTCTATAGTTTTCAATTGGTATCCGTCTTTCCTAAGCCGAATAAAATCGTCTAATGGTTGCCAAGTTAAAGTGAAGAAGGACGTTGCCGGTACAGAAGGGGTTAACTTATATATTTTCTAGATCTCAAGTGACGGCGTCTCTTCCGTGGATTGACCTCCCAATCTACCAAGATTGGAAGCCAAAGCGTCACATTCTTCCCTTGCCCCTCAACTTTCTCTTCATAATTGCTGAGGGGCACAGGGCCCTGGGTGGGGCTTTGGTTTCCCGGGCGTTTCCGCACCCTCCTCAGCTCCCCGCCATGGAGTGGCTTTGGTCACCCAGGCTTTATTGTGGTCGGCAGGGAGGGTTCTGTAGGGGCGCTCGGTTATGGCCTTGGAATTGCTTGGGGCCTTGGGGCTGTTCGGCCAGGCAGCTTGGTGAACAACAACAACAACAAAAACAACTATATCGAAATAAATAACTCTAGATCTAGCAATAAGTATGCTAAATTGGCACTACTATTTGGTCAGACGAGTAGCCATTTAAAAAGTATAAAAAAGGTAAGTGAATATTGTAGCGTTTCGCCACAGGTTACCACAAAGACGCCATCTTGACTCCATGGTAGAACGGTACTCGTATTTTATATCATAATACGTTGTTGTTTGTACAGTTCCTTAGTAAGGTTATACCACTAATACAATTAGACTATCTTTTTCTATCACCATCTATCTGTAACTGCATCGATTTTGTGTACTACGACAATTTAAAAAGTAAAACGTTTTCTATAAAAGCGCCAACAACAACGTTTTCTATTATAGCAAGTTATGGGAAACTTGTGTAAATATATTTAAAATTTGTTGGTTATGTCATACGAAGTATTCTTTATAATTTACCGCTATATCACACATAATAGTAATTGGCGCTTACATAGCATTAGAATGCATCTGTTAACGAAGTCTTAATGGAATATGTCACGAAATGACCGAGAATTAACGTAGATAAATTCGAGCCTAGAAAAGGTCTGGTGGCCGTTGGCAACTCGGTCTGTGACTGTTACCATACATAGGACAATTTTAACTAATTAACTGACCAGAGAGGAATCGAATCCCCAATTAAATTGTATTTTTTCCGTCTATATGGATAATTTAGGTTATTTCCAATGTTCTCTACTTTAATTTACTAATATATGAATCATTATGTGATAGGTAAGACATATCCCTTCATTTTCCATGGGGCTAAATATTATTGGGAAACATATTAGAGAAACTGGCACCTCCACAACTAGAAACTAAAGGAAATTAGTTTGACTGACTGTGTTATTATGAAAATATAGGTACTCATGATCTTATTGCTGACGTCATTTAGGGCTACTACTGACATCACTATTCACCCCCAAAAACACAAAAATGCATATAGGCCTACATAGGAGTATTTTGTACATTGACAATGACGATTCTGGGGATATATGAGTAAGTGAGGTATGCCCTTTACGGTAAAGATATCTTATCAGTGAATTATAATCCGATCTAATGCTCACTCCACCATGTTCTAATATTATATAAAATTAAGTATTATTCTGAGTCCTCTATTCCTAAACAGTGTTATTCGACATTCTAACCACAAATTATATTATTCTATAATTAACACCTTATTAGCGGGCTAGGCGGTTTATTTATATGTACCGCCCAGCGGGGTGTTTTTAGCCAAAATAGGGCTGTTTACGTGATCATTTTCATGCCTAAATAAGACCCAGAGCGTAAAACAAGTATCTATCCCTGAAAGGGCATAAACAGAGCTTTCCAATGACACCATAACGATCCTTTTATGATGGCTAGTTTTCTTGCAACAACCGCGCAACGCGAGTGCAAAAAGCATGTAATTAGGCACTTTCCCCATACAATTCCGTATATAGCGAGTGAGAGAGGGAGGGAGGAGGTGGGATTCGTGTCAGTAGGTTCGCCGCGGTGGTCTGGAGCAGTCATACGCTCGCTACTCTCCTGCCACCACTTGTCTCTCTCTCTCAGCAACATTACGTGCTGAAATTGCCACACGACCTATGTCGAGCGCCGCCAGATAGTCCAGATTTATTATACTCGACTTATGTTGCGCGCCGACAGTTAAGGGTTAAGAGCAGACATGTGTCACCTGGATTTGTGATTTCCATCACCGCTCACGTGCTTAGAGTCGAGTTCAGATATATCTATTCAGATCATAGCCCTCCGTGACCTTTCGATTATTTCCATCCTAATATCACCATCCACACGTGCTCTCCTAATTATATAGTAGCTGGGCCGAGGTATAGAACCATAAATTAACCATTGCATGTGGACTTTGTTTGTCTTATGTCAATGTATGTTGTTACGTATTGGCAAGAGAGGCAACTAGTCCTTAGACAACATTAATATTAATCTTACAACAGCACCCTTGTAGCCTCTTAAGCCTAGTTCACACATGCTCGAGTCCGAGCCCGAGTTTCCACGGTTCACAGTCGCGGGTACTCGGGTAAAAATTAGACGAGTGTGCAAAATCCCACGAGTGTACATGAGTGTCCACGAGTAACTTCGAGAGTCCACGAATGCACTTGTGGACACTCGTAGACCTACCGAGTCACTGCGAGTGTACTGGGAGTGTACTGAAAGGGGAGGAATTTGAAATTTAACGGTCATTTTCGGATCACGAGTAGCTGCGTGTACTTACAAGTTTTCACGAGTGCGACACAAGTATTGACGAGTAGTTACGAGTTACGACGAGTTGTCATGAGTATGCCCACGTTTGCGTTGAGAGTATGCCGGGAATGCCTCCCATTGTGGTCCTGGCATAATTATATATAGAGTGCCCCATGCCCTCCCATGCCAAACCTACAGTCACCAACGCGCAGCACATTACACAACTCGGGCAGTTTTTTACCACGTGGTTTTGTCCGCGAGTTGCCGCAAGTGGTCACGAGCATTTTACGAGTAGTTATGAGTAGTTACGAATTACTACGAGTCAACACGAATCACTGAGAGTTACAAGTGTCTTGAAGTTGAGATGACTTGGGGCCAAATTTTCATGCAGGAATGAAATTCTGGATCCCCGAGCCGAGTTACCACGAGTATTCGGGAGTCTCCCATGACTTTGCCAGAGTTCCCACGAGTTCCCGCGACAATGCACGAGTCATTACGCGAGTACCCGCGACAGTGGACTCTTAGAAACTCGGGCTCGGACTCGGGCATATGTGACTCATGCTTTACTCGTAACACCCGCCTACGCAAAACACGGTAGCGTAATTTCCAGGCTCTCTGAGGACCAAAGGTGCATACTATTCTCTACTGGGTTCATTATCAAGACACTGAAACCCCTAGTTGTAGTGAAAGGAATCCATGAAACACAACTATCACGATAACCCAGTGCCGAATGGCAACACTGGGGTGGATCCTTCCTAAACTGAATAAATTAAGACAAGCTCTGATTTGAATTACGTTAAATGCCAAACACCTTATTGAGTCAACATGACGTTAAATACTCTAAATATATAATAATTACGTTAATGAATGCAAATTTATGTTTCTTAGGGAGCTCATTAACGCCTTACGAGCAGGCCCGTCAGTAACTTCTACTACCCGCCAAGCGGGTGGTTTTACCCTAAACGACCTTGTTTCCGTGCTCTTTGTCATGCATAAACAAGAGCCAGAGTGTAATACAATTATGCATCCCTGAAAGGGCGATAATTGATCTTTCCAATAACATCAGAACCATCCTTCTACGACCACACGTTCTCTTGCAACGATCGTGCAAGACGAAAGAAAAATCCCTAAAATACGGTAATTTCCTTACATAATTCCCTGTGTAGCGAGGTAGTGAGTGTGGATGTGTGTGGAGGGGACGGCAGTTGCCGCGCAGGACCCGTGCCGAACGGTCAGAGCCGACCTACGCTCCTCCCACCGCTTGTCTCTCTCTCAGAGCCAACTATTGCTCAAAATTGCACAGCACCTGAAGTCGGTCCCTGCCACATAGTCCTTTCTTCTCTAGACCGACTTAAGTCCGGTCCCGCCAGACAAGGGTTAACGATCCAACCACCAGATTGCTCAGGTTGAAGTAAACCGCCCTCCCGCTACTCCACACTGAACAGGGTGGTATGAATCCCCACAACAATTACATGCACAAAAATACATATATATATGAATACACATGAAATGCAGTGTTAATTAAGCAATCACAGAAAGCCCATTCACAATACTATACAGTATATGCATGGAAGAAAAGTGAACTTAGGAAGACATAACAAGGCAATACATAATAAAATCATGATTTTGTTTTGTTTTAGCTTAGGAAATGCATAACAAAACAATACATAAATCCCGGAAACAGATTAGCTTAGGAAGTGCATAGCAAATCAAAGCAAGGCAAGGAGGCACGATAGCGCTCTTCGAAACTTACGTTAATTTACACGTAACCTATATACAAGATTGTTAAAAAGCAAGATATAATTTTATTACGTTAATTTTAGTGCTTAATATTCTGTGAAACTTGTGCTGAGCTATAGATAAAATGAGGGATGAATTAATTTATGTAAAAGCAATCATAGCCCCTTGGCCATTTGATCATTACATTTAAAATTTCGTTAATTTGCTCAAACTAGCGGGAAACATGTTCTCCTTTCAACTTCATAGACCAGAGCCATTATGAATTCTCGATCCTACCCGACTATGATATCGCCCGACACCATGCGCCAATCAAGGAAACTTCAAGACCCTCCCATAAGGCCTCATTACTTCCTATGCTTAAATAAAGTGTCTATGAACATGTAGAGCACATAGGATTAAACTATCAATCTATCTATCTATTGCCGGACCCTGTGAACCCCGAAGGGGTGGCCACGAACGAAACGCCCCCATGCACCTCTGTCCCCAGTCAGTTGACATCCCTCCTCCCATCCAACACCACTTTCATCCATATACTTAACTCCATCCTTTCACCTCTCACTCGGTCTACCTCTACCTCTCCGTCCTTTCACCTCGCCATCGTACACTCTCTTAGTCATTCTCTTGCTTCCCATACATTTTATATAGCCGAACCATCTCAAGGTGTTCCTTTTCACACTCTGCAGCACATCTACATCTACACCACACCTCTCTCGTACTTCCTCATTCGTCTGTCTATCCCTCCATGTAACTCTGCACGCACTTCTCAGGTAACATATTTCCACCCCTCTTACTCCTAGTTTGAGTATCTTCACCAAAGTCCATGCTTCGCTCCCGTAAGTCAATGTCAGGATTACCACACTGTCATGCAAGGACTTCTTTTCTTCCATTCTGATCACCCTATTTTGTGTAACTCATTTCAGCGTTCCTACAACCTTTTTCCCCTGTTGCACCCTCTCCCGCTCTTCTTCATCCATACTCCCATCTTTACTCAACACACTGCCCAAATACTTAAATAAGCTGACATTCTCCATAGCCTGACCGTTCAACCTCACCTCACACTCTGTGGCTGCACTCCTTTCAAAGATCATAACCTTGCTCTTGCCCACATATACCTTCAGATTCTGTTTTTCACACACTGTTCCAAACATATTTACCAGACCTGCAACTCCCATTCACTATCACTCATCAGAACTGTATCATCGGCAAACAGCAGTACAGGCAAACTTCCACTAGTTTCCTTCCCTTATCAGCGGTATACCAACACCCACTGCTCTTCCTTGTATTTCTTTCATGACTCCATCCATATATATATATATATTGAACAACCATGGGGACATCACACACCCTTGCTTTAACCCAACAATCAGATCAGAGAACTTGCTCTGTTCGTTTTCCACATGCACCGACGCCTTTGCACCCTCATACATGTTCTTCACTGCTTTCAGCAACTTGCCATCAACTCCGTAGATTCTCAGTACTTTTTACATACCTTCTCTATCAATTTTGTCATAGGCCTCCTCCATTTCCATAAAGGCAGCATACAACTTATGTCCCTTTTCCAGATATTTCTCCACAACACATTTCAGGGCAAGAATCTATGATCTACACATCCTCTTCCCTTGCTGAACCCACCCTGCTTGTCAACCTACCCATTTCTCCATTCTTACTCTCACTTTCTCGATCACTACCCTACTGTACACCTTCCCTAGTATGCTTAGCAGATATATTCCCTGGTTGTTACCACACACTCCTCTTTCTCCTTTACCCTTATACAGGGGGACTGTTATGCCTGTTTTCCAGTCATCAGGTGCACTTCCCTTCTCCCATGCTAGTTTACACATTTTCCATACCCATTCGATCACTATCTCATCACCATACTTCAGCATTTCCCTACACACTCCATCTATTCCTAATGCTTTCTCCATCTTCACTCTTTTCATGACTTCACACACTTCTGACCTCCTGATCCCCACCTCCTCTTCCACTACTTCTCTTCTTCTCCCTCCCATAACCCATCCAACTATGTTTGCTGGTGTTTCATTCCTTACGTTTAACAATTCGTTGAAGTACTCCCTCCATCTCTTGCTTCTCGGCTAACACTTGCCCATCTTATCTTTCACACCCTTACTATTTCCCTTGCTACCCTCCCTATCTATCTTGACCTCTTTCCAGAACAGCTTCCTACACTCCCTCCATTTTACACTTAGAATCCTTCCAAATTCCTCATCAGCTCTTCTCTTACTTTCCTTCACTACACTCTTCACCACTCTCTTTTTCTCCAAGTACCTCTCTCTTTTCTGTCTCTCTGGATTTTCGTTCCCTCTATTACCCAACCACTCTCTATATGCTTTCTTCTTGTCTTCAATAGCTATTTTTACTTCTTCAGTCCACCACGCTGTACCCTTCAGTCCCCTCCTTCTTCTCCTTACTCCACATACCTCCCCGCATGCTCCATACCCTTCAGGTCAAACCTACCTAGTCGTCTCTCTACTGCTCTCTTGAACTCTTCGCTGATCTCCTCCTCCTGTAACCTCTCCACCCTCCTCGCCACTCCACCTTCCTCTCGCCTCTCTTCAGCTCTCCTCACCCACTTCTTCTGTATCCTAATTTTAGCTACTACAATATAATGGTCATTAAACTACAATGTATATAATATTTATGAGTCATAAAATCACATACGCACTTTCTTATTTCACTGGAAATCCTTAAATAAATTTCAGTTTTCGTATACATATATTTAGCGCCAGGATGTAACCAATCAGCAAACATAAGGGGTGGCGGGATGACGAATCCTTAAAGTGAGAATTTAAAATGATGACGTGGCCAACCAGAAAATGGGAAATGGATTATTAACATCACAGCCTTTAATATCTGTATACAAGATATTTTGCGCATGCAATTTCCGGTCTCGTATGCAATATAATCCCATGGAATCCCATAAATAACCAAAGAATATTTATTGGTGCTACTGATAAACATATCAGTAATAATTATATTTTAATCTATGCTGTCAAATATAATTATAAGCTTACAGTGAGCGGCAATATATCTGTTTTGCGCATATTATACAGTAGATATGTAGCTACATCTATTGGTATAAATGCAAGCAACCGCTCGTTGTAACAATGGTGTACCTCATCCCGTGTGCTTTATTTATATCTTGTATAATACGTAGTTAGTAAATAAAACGTGTTACTTGTATGACGTATTTGATCCCTCGTTATTTTATATATATTTCTTAACTCTCCCTTTTAATAGCAACCCACAAACCTTAAGATACGCCAGCCTCTTACCCACTAAACCCCAATTCAAGATAAATTTGTAAATGTTTCAGTTTCTACTAGAATTACAGGCTCGCCATCGCTCGCCAGGACAAAAATCGACACCTAAATATTAAGTAAGTTCTTTAGGTTGACAAACAAATGGGGTGAAAGGTCTTAAAATCGCCAAACTAATGGAACGAACGTCTTAAAATCTCAAAGCCAATGAGGCTAAACACGAGGGATAAAAATCAACTCCCTGCCCCTCAATACCACCACCGCCTATATAACACCTTGGCGGTCCCTATAACCCCAAGCTCCCTCCCCCTCAATACCACCACCGCCTATATAACACCTTGGCAGTCCCTATAACCCCAAACTCCCTCCCCCTCAATACCACCACCGCCTATATAACACCTTGGCGGTCCCTATAACCCCAAACTCTCTCCCCCTCAATACCACCACCGCCTATATAACACCTTGGCGGTCCCTATAACCCCAAACTCCCTCCCCCTCAATACCACCACCGCCTATATAACACCTTGGCGGTCCCTATAACCCCAAACTCCCTCCCCCTCAATACCACCACCGCCTATATAACACCTTGGCGGTCCCTATAACCCCAAACTCCCTCCCCCTCAATACCACCACCGCCTATATAACACCTTGGCGGTCCCTATAACCCCAAACTCTCTCCCCCTCAATACCACCACCGCCTATATAACACCTTGGCGGTCCCTATAACCCCAAACTCCCTCCCCCTCAATACCACCACCGCCTATATAACACCTTGGCGGTCCCTATAACCCCAAACTCACAAGTGCTGATTTTTACACCGCCTATATAACACCTTGGCGGTCCCTATAACCCCAAACTCACAAGTGCTGATTTTATATATATTCAATGATTGCAAATGTGAGGTCTTACAAATAGGTAATACAAAAAATATGAATATATGATGAAAGACCAACCAATAAATACAACTACATTAGTTAAAGACCTGAGGGTTTTTATGTCTGAAAACTTAAGGGGGCCCACCTCGTTTTTTCTCTCTCTCTCTCCTTCTCTCTCGGGGTTGTATTCATTCGGCCCCATTCAGCCTACTGTTTTAAGACGTTTATCCCAATCAAGGCATATTTTTTCAAATGATTTTGACAGCAGGTTGAATTTGTACATTTTTCGATAGAAAAATTTCTCCGGCGAAGCCGGATTTTTCCATACAATGCTGGCTCGCTATCGCTCGCCATGAATAAATCGACATCTGGATGGGGATAAACATCTTAAAACAGTAGGCTGAATGGGGCGGAATGGATACTACCCTGAGAGAGAAAAAAAAATTGAGATAAAAAATGCAGGTCACCACTCTTAAAGGCATCAGACCACCGTGCAGCAGCTGCCTACAAGGTCAATAGAGGAGCTGCCTACAAGGTCAATAGAGGAGTGGGATATATTAAAGGCATCAGACCACCGTGCAGCAGCTGCCTACAAGGTCAATAGAGGAGTGGGATATATTAAAGGCATCAGACCACCGTGCAGCAGCTGCCTACAAGGTCAATAGAGGAGTGGGATATATTAAAGGCATCAGACCACCGTGCAGCAGCTGCCTACAAGGTCAATAGAGGAGTGGGATATATTAAAGGCATCAGACCACCGTGCAGCAGCTGCCTACAAGGTCAATAGAGGAGTGGGATATATTAAAGGCATCAGACCACCGTGCAGCAGCTGCCTACAAGGTCAATAGGAGTGGGATATATTAAAGGCATCAGACCACCGTGCAGCAGCTGCCTACAAGGTCAATAGAGGAGTGGGATATATTAAAGGCATCAGACCACCGTGCAGCAGCTGCCTACAAGGTCAATAGAGGAGTGGGATATATTAAAGGCATCAGACCACCGTGCAGCAGCTGCCTACAAGGTCAATAGAGGAGTGGGATATATTAAAGGCATCAGACCACCGTGCAGCAGCTGCCTACAAGGTCAATAGAGGAGTGGGATATATTAAAGGCATCAGACCACCGTGCAGCAGCTGCCTACAAGGTCAATAGAGGAGTGGGATATATTAAAGGCATCAGACCACCGTGCAGCAGCTGCCTACAAGGTCAATAGAGGAGTGGGATATATTAAAGGCATCAGACCACCGTGCAGCAGCTGCCTACAAGGTCAATAGAGGAGTGGGATATATTAAAGGCATCAGACCACCGTGCAGCAGCTGCCTACAAGGTCAATAGAGGAGTGGGATATATTAAAGGCATCAGACCACCGTGCAGCAGCTGCCTACAAGGTCAATAGAGGAGTGGGATATATTAAAGGCATCAGACCACCGTGCAGCAGCTGCCTACAAGGTCAATAGAGGAGTGGGATATATTAAAGGCATCAGACCACCGTGCAGCAGCTGCCTACAAGGTCAATAGAGGAGTGGGATATATTAAAGGCATCAGACCACCATGCAGCAGCTGCCTACAAGAGCAATAGAGGAGTGGGATATATTAAAGGCATCAGACCACCGTGCAGCAGCTGCCTACAAGAGCAATAGAGGAGTGGGATATTATCATCAGACCACCGTGCAGCAGCTGCCTACAAGAGCAATAGAGGAGTGGGATATATTAAAGGCATCAGACCACCGTGCAGCAGCTGCCTACAAGAGCAATAGAGGAGTGGGATATATTAGCTGTGCACAGCAGGCAATAGAGGAGTGGGATATATTAAAGGCATCAGACCACCGTGCAGCTGCTGCCTACAAGGTCTAAAGGCATCAGACCACCGTGCAGCAGTACAAGGTCAATAGAGGAGTGGGATATATTAAAGGCATCAGACCACCGTGCAGCAGCTGCCTACAAGGTCAATAGAGGAGTGGGATATATTAAAGGCATCAGACCACCGTGCAGCAGCTGCCTACAAGGTCAATAGAGGAGTGGGATATATTAAAGGCATCAGACCACCGTGCAGCAGCTGCCTACAAGGTCAATAGAGGAGTGGGATATTAAAGGCATCAGACCACCGTGCAGCAGCTGCCTACAAGGTCAATAGAGGAGTGGGATATATTAAAGGCATCAGACCACCGTGCAGCAGCTGCCTACAAGGTCAATAGAGTAGTGGGATATATTAAAGGCATCAGACCACCGTGCAGCAGCTGCCTACAAGGTCAATAGAGGAGTGGGATATATTAAAAGAGAATTAACTTATACAAATTATACATTTATAGTAACGTTATTTAAGGGAACCCACCCCTCTTTTTTTTCTCTTTCTCTCCCTCTCTCTTTGGCTTGTATCCATTCGGCCCCATTCAGCCTACTGTTTTAAGATGTTTACCCCCATCCAGGTGTCCATATTTTCCTGGCGAGCGGTAGCGAGCCAGCATATATATATTTTTCTTTTGCCAGCAAGCAAAATTGGTACATTTTTCGATAGAAAAATGTCTCCGGCGAAGCCGGATTTCTCCATACAATGCTGGCTCACTATCGCTCGCCAGGAAGAAATCGACACTTGGATAAGGATAAACATCTTAAAACAGTTGGCTGAATGGGGCCGAATGGGTACAAGCCAGGGAAAGAGCGGGAAATTTAAATAAAGATAAAAAAAGCAGGTGACTCCCACTAAGGGCATTGTAAGGCCCCATTATTTTCAAAATGGTGTGTAATCTTGGTCTCCTTATCTGAACAATCTATCTATCTATCTATCTATCTATCTATTTACTCTTGCCCAATCCCCATTTTTCTATCTTTTTTCGAGTCCGTGCAGTGCAGTGACATATAGTTGATACCAGAAATATATAATATCACAATGAAGCAACTTGGTTGAGCCCGAGAACTTTCAGTCTTCTACTCTACTTCTCACTTCTCAGCTTGTTCTTCCTCTGTCCAATTGCTCTTCTTTCCTACTTTACTCCAGCCATCTGGTCTGGGTCTGGATAATATCACAAAAGATTAAGAATTTTTAATTTGTTTTCACTTAACCTTTAAAAGGCTAGCTGTGTGTAGTGACCACCCTACTACTAGGCGGCCATATTAAGCTTCATTTCCTCCTAAAGTCGTCATTTTACGATAAATATCGTTATTACTTATTCATAATTATGCGCCTATTTTACGTTTAATATATGAAGATATTAACATGTAACCGCAATAAAACAACTGGGAATAGTGTTTGGAGGGTGAAAATCGCGAATTATTGCCGACCGTTCATTCATGAAATGTGAGGCAGACGTATGGAGGGCCTAGGTATGGAGGGGAATTATCTCACTTAACCCTGGACAGGTTTCGCGTTCTAACGCGTACGGTAAAGGAAACGAGGGTCGAAAGTGGCACGCCGCACTAAAATATTCGCCAAAAATCAGGTAATTGAGATAGATTTTTTGTCTACATTTGAACATGTAATATAAGGAATGCTTAATCGAATGTGAAGTGGAATTGAAAATCAGAGTGATTTTTATATTTTTAATGATTATTCTAGAAAAATAACTTAAGAAAATGACTAAGTTTACTAAAAAATAAAAATAAATACTTAAAGTTCCCTGAGGATAGTGAAACTCTGGTGACTAGTAGGGGGATGGTGTGGACCTCATCAGCTGCAGTCTTGTCGACCTGGGTCCCATAGGGCGCGATCTGTGCAAAGAATAAAAAGGGTTAATTTCGAAAACTCAAAAAAATTATCAATGGTTTACAGAAAATCATTAGGGTGCCTAAATATTGGTGGATTTAGCTGAAACTTTGTCAGAATAGTGCCAACCAACACTGGAACACAGGGAAACCCTAAATATTGAGATCAGAACTAGTAAATAGCAATGACATAGCATTGTGTACACTTAACTCCGAGACGTCAGACAGTTTTCGGCAAAAATTTGAGAGAAAAAAATTAATAACTGAACAAATTGTTTATGAATCTGCCTATAAATCACCATGGACATTCCTAAACAACCTAAGAACAATATCAGTATGAATAATGGGGGTTTGGAGTAGTTATACACACACAGTACTGAAAGGGTTAACCTTATCTCCCAGCACCGCTCCGGCCGCAACCCTCTGAAAGTAGACAACACTTTCCACAATGTATAGGATGATTATAAATGCATGGATTTTGATCACAACTCATGTGAATGATGAATACTGCTTGAATAATACATACTACACCCTAACAATATTAAAAAAAATATAAAAAATAAAAAAATTGGGGGCATAACAGGTAAGTACTTGGTACATTTCAATCAGCAGGAACAGGTAAAATGGTAATAAAATGGGTAGCTTGTCCCTGGGCAACTGGGGCATGACAGGTAACTAATTGGTACCAATCAATCAGCAGAAACCAGGTAAAATTATAAGGAAATAGGTAGGTAGTCACTGGGGGCACAACAGGTAAGTACTTTGTCAAATTCAATCACCAGGAACAGGTAAAATGGTAATAAAATGGGTAGCTTGTCCCTGGGCAACTGGGGGCATGACAGGTAACTAATTGGTACCAATCAATCAGCAGAAACCAGGTAAAATTATAAGGAAATGGGTAGGTAGTCACTGGGGGCACAACAGGTAAGTACTTTGTCAAATTCAATCACCAGGAACAGGTAAAATGGTAATACAATGGGTAGCTTGTCCCTGGGCAACTGGGGGCATGACAGGTAAGTCATTGGTACCAATCAATCAGCAGAAACCAGGTAAAATTATAAGGAAATGGGTAGGTAGTCACTGGGGGCACAACTTGTAAGTACTTTGTCAAATTCAATCACCAGGAACAGGTAAAATGGTAATAAAATGGGTAGCTTGTCCCTGGGCAACTGGGGGCATGACAGGTAACTAATTGGTACCAATCAATCAGCAGAAACCAGGTAAAATTATAAGGAAATGGGTAGGTAGTCACTTGGGGCACAACAGATAAGTACTTTGTCAAATTCAATCACCAGGAACAGGTAAAATGGTAATAAAATGGGTAGCTTGTCCCTGGGCAACTGGGGGCATGACAGGTAACTAATTGGTACCAATCAATCAGCAGAAACCAGGTAAAATGATAAGGAAATGGGTAGGTAGTCACTGGGGGCATAACAGGTAAGTACTTTGTCAAATTCAATGAGGAAATACACCAATAGCGAAATCAGAAAAAAAAAACAAGAAAAAAAAACAAGAAAAAAAAATTGTGGCGGCATATGGCAACTCAGATATCTGGCAACAGTCAGGACACGACGTCACACAATCTAGCCATCATGTGTAGAAGACTGAAAGTCCTAAGTCTATTACAAAGGCATGAAACATATGATTACTGTAACTTTCAACAAATATGGTACAAAAACTTACTGTGTTTACTGGGTCATATGTGGCACCGGAAAAGGGGTGAAAGGGTTGTGGTGGGAGGAGCGAGCGGCGCAGGTCTGTCTTTGGTGGGGTCCCAGCTCCTACTGATAGATGGCTTGCCTCACCAGGAAATTCAGCCTCCTATTGGCTCCCCCGGTCACGTGACATGCAAGCATAGACAAAGGCGGATTTTCGCGTTCCTTAAATGACCCCACGAATCCTGTCCAGGGTTTTTTAATAACCTATTATTTTGTTTCAAGTACTACTGGGGCCATTTAAAAGTTTTTTTTTAGGCCTTACCTCTTAAGAGGATCGTCGCCTTTGCCCACCAAATCCTCTTAGGAGTGTTCTTGCCATTCCCGGGTTAAGAAAAGAAGATTGGGAGGTCAATTAATTGAGGGTTTCAAGATATTATAGGGCTTTGACAATGTAGAATTTATGTAGATTCACTATACAAAATCAATAATAGTTCAACAACTTCAACAAATGGAATGAAAATAAAAAACAAAAACAGAAGATCGAATATCGAAGTCACAAAGCATTTCTTCACCCTAGCCTCTAAAGGTAAACAAAACAAAAATAATAAGTTAGGTCAAGTATCAGGGTCCGAATGTATAAATCTTTGCTAAGAAGTTCTCGTTTTATGAGTTACCGGAGCAATAATCTTAAGAAACTAATATATAAGCATTTTCTCAGGTAAAATTTGAGCGAGTTAAAACAATTTATAAAATGCATCTTCCAGCAAAATCATAAAATTATTTGTTTTGGACAACAATACACTATAATTAGATACATGATTATTCATGATTATTTATTCATGATTATTTATGACAGAGTGGATAGAGAAGGTTTGTGGAAAGTACTTAGAATATACGGAGTAGAGGGCAAGTTGCTGAAAGCAGTGAAGAGCATGTATGAGGGTGCAAAGGCGGCAGTACGTGTGGAGAGTGAGCAGAGCGAGTTCTTTGACCTGAATGTTGGTTGAAACAGGGGTGTGTGATGTCCCCGTGGTTGTTTACTGTATATATGGATGGAGTTATGAAAGAAATACTATCAAGAGCAGTGGATGTTGGTGTATCGCTGAAAAGGGAGGGAATTGAGTGGAAGCTACCTATACTGCTGTTTGCGGATGATACAGTTCTGATGAGTGATAATGAATGGGAGTTGCAGGGTCTGGTAAATGAGTTTGGAACAGTGTGCGAAAAACGGAATTTGAAGGTAAATACGGGGAAGAGCAAGGTTATGGTCTTCGAAAGGGGTGAAGTCACAGAGTGTGAGGTGAAGCTGAACGGTCAGGCTATGGAGATCGTCAACTCTTTTAAGTATCTGGGCAGTGTGTTGAGTAAAGATGGGACTATGGATGAAGAGGTGCGGGAGAGGGTACAACAGGGGAAGAGGGTTGTAGGAACGCTAAAAGCAGTAACAAGAAATAGGGTGGTCAGTATGGAAGTGAAGAAGTCCTTGCATGACAGTGTGGTAATCCCGACACTGACTTACGGAAGCGAAGCATGGACGTTGGTTGAGAGACTCAGACCAAGAGTGAGAGCAGTGGAAATGAATTACTTAAGGAGTGCGTGCGGAGTTACATGGAGGGATAGACAGACTAATGAGGAAGTAAGAAGGAGGTGTGGTGTGGAGGTAGATGTGCTGGAAAGTGTGAAAAGGAACAACTTGAGATGGTTCGGCCATATGGAACGTATGGAAAGCGAGAGAATGACTAAGAGGGTGTACGAGAGCGAGGTGGAGGGACAGAGGGGGAGAGGTAGACCGAATATGAGGTGGAAGGATGGAGTGAGGAAGTACATTAACGAAGGCGGTGCTGGTTGGGGGGAGGGGCATCGACTGACTGGGGACAGAGGTGCATGGGGGCGGTTCGTTCGTGGCCACCCCTTCGGGGATCACGGCGTCAGGCAATAGATAGATAGATAGATTATTCATGTTGAGTAACTCATGGTATAAACTATTTGTATATCAAACCAAATTGAAATAATATTATTATATTTTGGATTACATATTATCCGACGATCGAAATTTACAGATTGCTATGTTTGTGATTCTAGTGATGTTTACAAGCAATAACAGTAAAAGTGTATACACTGAAAATGAAAGAAATAATTAACACTAATTTCCCTGTAATATTTATCGTCAAAATAGCAATACAGTGATATATATATACAGTATACAGTATATATTGTATATATATATATATATATATATATATATATATATATATATATATATATATATATATATATATATATGTATATATATACAGTATATACTGTAAACTGTATATACACTATATATATATATATATATATATATATATATATATATATATATATATATACAGTATATACAGTATATATACATACATATATACAGTATATACAGTATATATACATACATACATACATACATACAGAGAGAGAGAGCCATGACAGACACGATAGAATGATGTCACCCTTAATGTAGTTAACAGAATAATTGGCAGACAAGGACAACATAACAGAGAGCCAACCACCAATTACCCCATTACCACAACCCTCACCAACACCCGGACCATCACCAGTTGATGGAAGTGCTCATTTCGTTCACAGTTCATTCTCACAGCGGAGAAGGCGTGATTGGCGTTCTTGGGTGATTTATGCCAACGATTGTATTTTTGGAAGGGATGAATTATTGCACCAGGGTACATTAACCCGTCCAGCACCAGTGACGTCCTTTGCATTTTATTCTGGCTACTATTAGACGATTTCATTTAGCTTAGGAAGGACCTCTAGGAATAATAAGGTTTCAAACTATATCAACCAACCCTATGAACTACCACAGATCCTTCCTGAGCTGCCAAATATCGTCTAAATATAGCTAGCATAAAATATATAACACGTCGCTGGTACTCAAAGGGTTAAGAGGGTGGTGAACGAGAGGGTTCATTTTATTTTCCATGCATTGTTTTATGAAATAAGAATACGCATTTACAACTCGACTGAACTTTGTAAGAGCATTATTTAACCCCTTATTAGCGGGGCCTGACTTAAGTCCATATAGAGAACACCTGCCCAAAGAGCAGGGCCCGACTTACGTCTGTGTGCAATTTGGAGCAATATTGCCTCTGAGAGAGAGAGACGAGCGGTGGGCGGAGTGTAGGTCGGGCTCTGACCGTTCGCCACGGGTCCCGTGGGCCTACTGGCGTTTACTCCACACACATCCACCCTCCCTACATAGGGTATTATGTCAAGAAATGACCGTATTTTAGGGATTTTTCCTTCGTCTTGCACGATCGTTGCAAGAGAACGCGTGGTCGTAGGAGGATAGTTCTGGTGTCATTGGAAAGCTGAATAACGCCCTTTCAGGGATACATAATTGTATTACGCTCTGGCTCTTGTTTATGTATGAAAAAGAGCACGGAAACAAGGCCATTTAGGGTAACACCACCCGCTTGGCGGGTAGTAGAAATTCCTTACGGGCCCGCTCGTAAGGCGTTAATGTAATATTATAAGGGTAGGGTATCAAAATAATATAATTAAATTAAAAAAAGTGCTTTAAATGTTTTACAACACACCTACTTTATAACCGTGAGATGTAATTGAGTCGAACAGTGGAAGGGAGGGTGGAAAGAGGGGGTGTAAGGTAGGAGATTGGAGTGAGGACCGGGGGTTGGGGAGGTTTGTGCGGCTTTTCCAAAATACGATTTTACTGGGATCTGCAGGAACAAATTAACACCTTAAGAGCGGCCTATGCGGTTTATTTATATGTACCGCCCAGCGGGGTGTTTTTAGCCAAAATAGGGCTGTTTACGTGATCATTTTCATGCCTAAATAAGACCCAGAACGTAAAACAAGTATCTATCCCTGAAAGGGCATAAACAGAGCTTTCGAATGACACCTTAACGATCCTTTTATGATGGCTAGTTTTCTTGCAATAACCGTGCAACGCGAGCGCAAAAAGCATGTAATTAGGCACTTTCCCCATACAATTCCGTATATAGCGAGTGAGAGAGGGAGGAGGGAGGTGGGATTCGTGTCAGTAGGTTCGCCGCGGTGGTCTGGAGCAGTCATACGCTCGCTACTCTCCTGCCACCACTTGTCTCTCTCTCTCAGCAACATTACGTGCTGAAATTGCCACTCGACCTATGTCAAGCACCGCCACATAGTCCAGCTTTATTTAACTCGACTTATGTTGCTCGCCGCTAATTAAGGGTTAAGGGGGGTCACCATTTTTGTTTTGTATCTTTCTCTCCTTTTCTCTCTTTTCCTGGTTTGCATCCATTCGGCCTCATTCAGCCAACTGTTTTAAGACGTTTATCCCCATCCAGGTGTCTGTTTTTTCCTGGCGAGCGATAGCGAGGCATCATTGTATGGAGTAATCCGGCTTCGTAGGAGAAATTTTTCTATCGAAAAATGTACAAATTTAGCTTGCTGTCAAAACGAAAAATATATATATGGTGACTCGCTACCACTCGCCAGGAAAATATTGACATCTGGATGGGGGTAAACGTCTTAATTAAAACAGTAGGCTGAATGGGGCCGAATGGATACAAGCCAAAGAGAGGTAGAGAAAGAGAAACAAAAGCGAGGTGGTCTCCCTTAAGTGCGTAAGCTGTATGAAGGTCAGGGTTCATTGACCTCATGTTTATTGCTTATGTTATATGTTTATGACCTTCAAGTTAGTAAAGGAGAACTGCAGACTAGAGGAATTTTTAAACTGGTTGCATTTGCTTGTTTTGATGGATGGCCCAGTGTTTTTATCTACCACCAGAGAAAATATGACAATAATATTAACCAGACTATAGCAATTTTGTGAAAATTATGGCATGAACATTAATGCATCAAAGGCAAAAACAAATTGTAATTAATGGTACAACACTGGATAATGAGACAATGTATGTGGAGGGACTGGTGGTGCAGGCATGTAAACAGTACTGTATGTTTATCGGGGTACATTATTCACATCTGACGGCTCTGTGTCTTCTACAGTCAAGTCTCACGCTGATGATAAAATGGCTCACTTAACCCTTGGACTACCAGCGACGTGTGCTATATTGTATCCTAGCTATATTTTGACGATATTATGCAGCTTAGGAAGGATCCGTGGTAGTTAAAAGGGTTATTTGAGATATATTGAAGCCTTATTATTGCTAGACGTCCTTCCTATGCTGAACAATATCGTCTAATAGTTGCCAGAATATACTGTATATATATATATTTATTAGTGGCCCCTCCATCATTGACGATTATGCCTATTACATAAGGCACCCTCTTCAAACACTCATTTACCGTAGTTTGAATCTACCGCGCAGAGCATAAAAAATTGAGGAGCCTTCATCATGAGCGCACGCAACCTCACTCATGGTTCGTCATTATGAAATTGGGTACTCACTACGAAAAAACTTCGTAAAAAATAACAAATAAAAAGAAAATAAGAATAACTATTCATAAGCTTTCCATAACTTCGTGGATGTACTTGTGTGGATCTTTGACCAGACGCTGACTTCAGGCATCATTCTTCCTTCTCTGCTCTGCTCTTCTCTGACGTGTCTCCCCACGCTCCGCTCGTTCCACATTTTTTTTTCTTTTTCTGTATTCCAACTACTCCCTCTCGGGCTGCGTCCCTAGTGAGTTTTTTCTCATTTGTTTACTCTGGGATGTATCGAGTAAGATTAGGATGTGCGTAGCAGGGGTGTCATGGGCGGGCTGCCCGCAGTTCAGTGTATTTTGGGTCGTGTGTTTGGAACGCCTATTTCGGGCGTACCCTCGTGGTCCCGGGGTGGATGCGTGAAACGTTTTCGCGATTTAGCTAACCTAGTTATTTTGTTGGCTTTAACTACGCGTGATTAGGCTTCTTTTTATCTTTCTGATGAAGTTGCCTTATTTGTTTGTTTTCTGATGTTCCTAGCGTATTTTTCTTCACTTAGTGAAGTTTTTTCTAGGTCCCGTGTCAGTGCTTCCCTCTTCCGGGTATATTTCTTCGAGGTGTGTTGGCTGCTGTTCCTGTTGTGATAATATTCAGTGCTTTTTGTTTTATTACCACATGTTTAAGCGATACTCCGTCTGCTTAGGCCTAGCCAGCCTCTCGTAGCTTTTTACATGTACAAGTGTTATTGATTTATTGTATAAATATGTACTACTGTGTCATGTGTGTTCTGGATAAGTTGTGTATTGGCTTATTCCAGGCACTATTTGTGTACCTCCGATTGCTTCTGGTTGGTGTGGGTTACCGTTTCCGGCGGGTTTTCTCGATTGCTCCGTGAAAACCCGGCTGGTTCTCAGATTGCGTATGGTGGGTGAGGGTTGCCTTTTCCGGCGGGTTTTGTCGATTGCACCGAGAAAATCCGGCTGGTTGCCGAGTTTTTATCACGCGTGGTTAAAATAGGCTAGTTTCCCCCGGCGAGTGGTGGCTTGAGGGCTCTCCAGAATTGCGTCTCTGTAGTGGGGCCTGTATTCAGGCTTACTATGTGTTTCCCGGCGGAAGGGCGTTACCCGGTTCAACTAGGGGTTCATGCGGACACCTGTTGACTATAGTTTTTCCCGGTTTTGCAAAGCCGTTGAAGAACTGGGCTGTGTTGTTTTGAGTAGTCTTTCCACCCCGGCGATCTTTTGCAAAGAAGTGGGGATAGGAACAATTGGGGTTAACTTTTCTATTATTTTTCACCCGGCGGTTGAACCTCGGGAGGGTGGGAATTACGGATTTGCAAATTCGGTAGAATTAGCCTAACAATTGAGGGATACAATTAGGTATCAAGACATTCAACTCACGGCGATCTATGATTAAGATGGGCTTAACCTGGCTAACTGCGTTATAATAAGGAGGCCGGCGTCTTAGTATGGGTTCCCGGTGAACGTTATATCACAGGGAAGACTGCGTCACTTATAAAGAACTGCTCATCTTTATATCATGTCTGAGGATATTCTTAAATCTTTTGGACACATAAAGTTATTTACAAATCTTTACATACGAACCTACAGGGTAACCAGAGGTAATGGTGGGGTATTACGTCTCGTTGCCCGGCGGTTCATTAACACTTGTGTTAGAACATTTTGGGGTAACCTTATGAGCATTAATTCCTGGAAATTTTCTTTTTTCCAGGGCGGAGTTCCGGCGGGTCCTCAGAGGACCAAGTGAGGCCCCGGGGGGAGTTAGCTTTTAACCAGTCTCTGCCATGGCTGCTCTAGCCCCTGTTTTTGCTCTTTGCGCAACACCCTCATGTTCCGGAATCCCTATTTTTGCGCACACTCTGTGCATTCGTTGTGTCAAATGCTTAGACCGATCACGGGGTTTGTGGGTCACAAAGAATTGTACCTTTTGTAGTCAGCTGGGTGTTAAAGTATTACAGCATGACAATCTGGCCGCGGCGGTTGTATTACGCGAGGTCAGACAGCTTCTTACTAATTATGCGACTGCAGTGGCTCATAAAGCATTGCAGTGTGATAACGTAATTCTGTGGGACCGTTTGATGGTTCAGTACCCCCCAATTAAACGTCCTCCTTCCCGAAGTAAAGTCACTAAGCCGGCAGAGGCTGGGCTGGTTAAAGAGCTTCTTGCCTCCCCCGGCACATCTAAGAGACCGCGAGAGCCGTCTCCCCCGGCGACAACTTCGGAATCAAGAGCTAGGTCCAGGTCACGGTCTCCTCTCAGAAAGCAGACACATAGTCACTCGACTTCACCTTCGCGGAAGAAGAGCAAGACAGACAAGACCAAGGATAGTTCTAGTGATACATCTAAGTCGAGGAGGAGTCACAAGTGCTCTAAAAAAGAGTCTCATGCACGAAAGTCCTCCCGGCGTTCGCCGGAGCCTCGAACCTCGCTTTCTGCCTCTACTCCCGACATGTCTCAAGTTCAATCTGACAGGTCGGAAGTGGAGTCAGAGACTGTGGTCGGGGATATTCCGGCGGACATAGTGTCCCCAAATAATATTCTCACTTTAGATTTAGAGGGTTCTCCCGGCAGGGATACCCCGCGAGAGGGCTCGAGTGAGGGCTCAGTCATTGGGGTGGGGCCTGGCTCACAAGTAAGTTCCGACCAAGGCCGGGGAGTTTGGAGGTACTCCCAGCCATGGCGGGAAAGCTCTCTGCCTTCTCAGGCAACTCAGGTAGAGGCTGAAGTCCACCGGGACGCGGAGACACCGTCTTCCATCCCTGACTTAACATGGCAAGTGGCCCCCGCCTCGGCGGAATCCTCTCAGGAGGGACCGGAGGCGGGGGATGATGGGTCTATTATTTCTGAAGTGGGTAATGAAGATAACTCTCAGAATAGGGATATTTCACCTAATAGTTCTTCATCTGCTCATTTTGTCACAGCGGATGAGATTGATGAGTTATTAGCGAGTGCTTTAACTAAGTTTTTTGGCCAGCAACCCGAGCCTCCTATCGTTGGTCTGGGAGCTCCCACGCCAACATCGACTGTCCGACCTCTGGCTACTTCCGTTACTTTGACACAAACTCCGCTCACTCCCCTTGTATCACCTACTATTGTTACTAGGCCAACTTCGGCGGCACTAACTACTTCCAATGTGCGAGTAGTAGCAGACATAAATCCTCCCCCATTAGACAAAGCCCCAGTCAGAAAAGGGGCTATGCCTCTCTTATACGGGCCAGACGATTCGTGGGCATCACCGGTACCAACAAAGCCGGAGGCGGCACAGTCCACTATGTCAGGGGAGCTTCCGGTACCACGAGAGTGGGTAATCCAAGGAAAAAATCTAGGAAGTTAAGGGTTCTTGATATGCTGGGAAATGTACTTGATGTTAGTATTAAGGCCATCCCCAACTATTATACTCATGACTATTTTGTATATTCTTCTACACCTGCCCTACCCCCTGCGTCAGCTTCAAAACTGTTTTCGGACTGGACAAAACATGATGGGTTCAATGATATCAAAGCGCTGTCAGCTCTAACCCCTGAGTTGGGATTAAAGACATTTACTGACTCAGCCGCGAATCCAGTTTTGAAGGTGGAGCAATTGGGTTCGGGACCTTGGGTGGACTGGGAAGTCGAGGCGCAAAACTTTGCAACCACATTCACTTCTAAAGCTTCACACCAAATTCCACAAGAGAGCCATTCTTGGTTCTCTCTCCCAGTATACTCTGCCGGCGGAGTTCCCTCTGCTCTCTTTGCCTTTTTTAGCTGCCCCTAAAATTAATCTATGCGAGCTTAAAGATCCGTTCTCTACACCTTCCACTGCTCACCTAGACCGGGAATTTAGGCTACTATTTTCTCCGTATATTGTTACGCAACAAGTCGCCAAATCTATGCTAAGATCTGCTCAGGCTATAGCAGACACAGAAGTTCGAAAGGCAATCGAACTATCTAGACGCTTACTTCTCCAAATTTCTATTCAGTCACTAGGAGATATACGCACGGCCTTGTTAGAGGCGGTGCGGGCAAGACAAGATCTACGGATGTCTCTAGTCCGAAAGCTCCCGGATAGGATTGCTAATCAAGTCATAATGTCCACAGTTCTAACTGCCTCTTTAATGTCCCCGGAGGTGTGGAGGACGGTGTTTAACATGGCTCAGGCCTTGAAGCACAGTCCCGCCCCGTCTCAGAAACCTGCTTTCACTTTTACCAAGCCCAAACCAGTCGCTAAAGCTCAGGCTGGTGGGGCGAAATCCTTTCATTTGCCTAAATCCTCTTCCGCCCAAGGTCAGTACAGATACAAGCAAGGAAAGTCTTCAGGTACCCATAAAGGACAGAGGTATCAAAGGCCGGGTCAGGGCCCGTCTCCGGCCAAACCCGGCCAGTCGTCTAAACTTCCACCACCACCACCACCACCAAAAAATTAAGGTCTCCCTCACTCCCAGGGCCGATCTCCCGGCGAGTGGATCAGGGGGTAGTCCAGCCGGCGAACCCTTGTCTGCTAACTGGGTCGTTCCGGGCGAATCATCGCGCATGGCCTTTAAACACATGGGCAAGGATGGTGGCACGCAAAGGCATCACCTGGCAGTGGCTCCGGCGACCTCGCTTACGTCAGCCGACAAAGGCAAAAAAAATTTCATTAGAGGTGGAGTCACTGTTACAGGAGATGGTGGCCAAGAATGTTATCATCCCGGTCCCCAAAAATTACCCAGTTTTTACATCCAAACTTTTTCTGGTACCCAAAAGGGACAGTGTTCAGATGAGGCCGGTCGTAGACCTGTCTTATCTGAACCTCTATATTCACAACGTGTTCTTCCGGATGCTGACAGTGAATCAGATCAGGCTAACACTTCCGCCGGAAGGGTGGATGTGTTCTTTAGACCTGACGGACGCATATTGGCACGTCCCGGTAAACAAACGGTTTCAACGTTTTCTAGCGTTAAGAATCATGCATCAGACTTATGTCTTTCAGAGGATGCCGTTCGGTTTAAACCTAGCACCTCGCATATTCACGAAATTAGTCCGGCAAGCCCTAATGCCCTTGTTGCAACAAGGGATCAGGATTTTGTGGTACCTAGACGACTGGCTGGTGGTGGCGGAGACGGAACAATTATGCATAAGTCATGTCAACATAACATTAACTCATGTAAAAACTCTAGGATTCAAGGTAAACCTGGTACAGTCAAACCTTGTTCCCTCACCAGTGGTTCAGTGGATAGGGCTGGTCTGGGGCACAGCTGCTCTCACTCTGAGTCAGAGTGTGGACAATCGGAACAGGTTTCGCAAGAAACTATTTCTGTTTCTTCACAGTCTGACTACAACACGGAGAGTCTGGGAATCTCTGGTCGGCTCTCTCAACTGGATCCAACTAACTGTAAAGTTGGGCCGGTTGAAAGTCAAACGTTTAATTTTGGAGGGCAACACATTTTTTCCACTACTGCCGGCGGAAACATTATGGCCCATCCCAAAATTAATACACACCTTACTAGCGGTCTGGGCGAAGAGGGAAACATTGCACTCAGCCATGTCTTGGACCTCTCCTCCGCCGACGGTATAGGTGGACACGGATGCGTCAGGCACGATAGGTTGGGACTTTCAGTCAAACCAAGGGCACCAGGGTCAAGGGCTCTGGTCCCACTCAAAATCCTCCCACATAAATGTCAAAGAGTTACTAGTCCCCTTGTATTTCCTTCAGGCTCACGGCTTTGCTTTGCGGGGCAAATCGGTGGCCTTCAGGATGGACAATCTGAATGCGGTTCACTGCGTTCAGAAACAGGGGTCAACGCGATCTCGGAGGTTGCTAAACGTGTCAGAAAAGATTTTTGTACTAGCCGACAAGCTGGACATTCAGCTTCACGCTTCTTATCTCCCCGGCATAGCGAACGTCTGGGCAGACGCTCTGTCTCGGAGACAGAGCACAACAATAGAATGGGCGCTCAAGCAACACATTTTCGACCTAATGATTGCGAAGCCTTACCATCCACAAGTGGATCTATTTGCGTCCGAGGAGACTCATAAACTCCTGCTGTACCTAACCCGCCGGACAACCACGCCAGCGGGAGGACCCGACGCACTGGTGACAGACTGGAACATGTGGAGTTCCATTTATCTGTTTCCTCCGCCAGACGCTTTGCTAATGTGCCAAGTAGTAAACAAACTACAAGATTATCGGGGCGTCGTCTCATTAATCGCGCCCCTGTGGCCGGCGCAGGCGTGGTACCAGCAATTAAAGGCGTGGTGCCCGAACCCGGTGTCGCTCCCGGTCGGGTATTTCCACTTAGACACGATTGGCAACCTAGAGACCTCGCTGACTTTTGCATTATGGACATTCAGGAGGCCAAATGGCTAGCTCCATATGGTAGAACCGTGACCGATAAATTCATGAATCAATACACACAATCTACTAAGAGACAGTATCATTCGCATTGGCAGTCTTTTTTTTTTTTTTTTTTTTTTCTATATTCCAACTTACTTCCTCTCCGGCATAGGCTGAGAGCCTTAACATTCACCGCTTTACAATGAACAGTGAAGCCTGTGAGGTCTTGTTCCAGTCTAGGGAGTGAGACATATGAAGCACGTAGAGCACGTAGAGCACCCGCCATCTTGCCTTCACATGAGGCACGGTGCTCACTCATGGCCCGAAACGACCCCATCTCTGAAGCCACCTCGCTCCCGTGCTTCACTGTCTCACCCCCTACACTTGGACTCTCACACTTACACACACACAACGCCACCTGTTGAGCAGATAACTTACCAGGCATTGCACCCCTATAGCATATTTTGAATATGGGAATATTCATACAGTGCTATTTAATCAAGGAACAATGAGGGTATTTTATTGACGTTTCGGTGGGCTTGTGGTAATGCACTGATACCAGGTACAGCACAAATTCCATCCCAATAATATCTTCCCATTGATACATCGGGATTTGAACCCGGGACCTTTGGATTACCAGGCCAGTGGCAAGACCACTCTACCACACCTCCCCTACTTCTTGGATACTCAGAACAGAACAATCCGTGCCGTCGGTAGCTTTGATCTTTAATTATTTAAACTATCTGTTTGAGCAGAAACAGCTATCAGTAGTAACATTAAAGAATCACTTAATAGCAATTAGGGTGCCATTCCTGGACCTTACGGATCTAACCATACCACTAGCGGAGGAAACAGGCTTCATGAGGGCATGTTTTAAGCTCCGCCCACCTCCCTGTCAGCTCATGCCTACCTGGTCTCTGGACAAAGCGTTGTCATTACTTCATTCCCGGCGGTACCAAAATACTGCAGATTTTGACTT
Organism: Paralithodes platypus; assembly: GCA_032716605.1. Taxonomy (NCBI): domain Eukaryota; kingdom Metazoa; phylum Arthropoda; class Malacostraca; order Decapoda; family Lithodidae; genus Paralithodes; species Paralithodes platypus. Next base: position 11,180,903 of record CM064560.1, on the reverse strand, counting down.
ACTTTTAAAAAGGGCAGTATTCCTTATGGCCTTAGCTACCGGGAACAGGGTGTCTGAGCTGGCGGCGATGATCAACACACCTAATTGCATCAGGTTTGGTAGGCTCAATGATTGTATTCATATTGCTCCTTCCCCAGGGTTCATCGCCAAGAATGAGCACAGTGATCACGTGTTTTCAGAGTTCACAGTGCCGGCATTGAAAAGGGGAAAGGTGCACCATAATTTATGTCCAGTGCAAGCGCTTACCAAATATTTAAAGGTCGCACCTAGAAATCAGCAAGGTGCTTTATGGGTATCTAGTACGGGTAAACGCGTTATGAAGCGTAAACTAGCTTCTCTCTTAGTTAACGTCATTCAGGAAAGTAATCCCGGCGTTGTGGGTAGAGCTCACGATTTACGCAAATGGGCGACCTCTTTACGTTTTCTTAAGAATTTTTCTGTTGAGGACATAGCAGCCACGCACCTCTGGTCCTCTAATCATACTTTTTTGACTCGATACCTTTCAGTAGCTTTGGACAGGCCTTCCATAGCTTTACGGCAGAGGGTCTAGGTGGCCTCTGGGTCACTTATTATTTAGATGAGGAAAAGAGAGGGGGGGGGGGGGTGCAGTCAGTGTAACATAGGACACCCTAGACCCCGCCGGAGGACGTGTGCGAAGCATACGAGTTGTGATACAGGGTGTAGGTGCTGTAATTTTAAGGAACTTTCTGTAGTATTCATTACAGGAAATTGTGCTAACGTCCAATCATAGTTCAAAGACAATGCTTGTTGTAAATAGTTTTGGCTGTGAAGCAATATAATTTTAAGTAAATCTTAGTAGTTGCGGCCGCAGCTGGTATGTGTAATGTAAGTACCTCTTTACGGTATATTTTTCAAATTATATCCAAGCGTTAATGGGGTTTATATGTGCACATGTAAACTTTGATGTTTTTTGTTTTTCACCACTTACTTTAAGTGGGGTGCCTTCTTAACTACCAGCTCTGTGTACAGTGTCTCGGAGTTAACTCCTTTTTGTCCAAGCAGGCTTCTTCGAAGCACGCTCCTGCTGGTCACCTTTTTGTATATTTTTATGCTGTATAATGTATTATGCACACAAATATATCTCTTTTACAAAGTATGAATACTATGTGGTTGTTTGATTATCTGCTTTTGCTAGAGTTATGATATGATTACGAATGTCCCCCTCCAGTCTTAGATATCAGGCATAATCGTCAATGATGGAGGGGCCACTAATAAATTATACGTTTGACTCCTGTAAGGAGATAAAGAAAATCTAATATTTAGTAGTGGCCCCGTAATCATTGACGACTGGGGCCCTCCCGACCTTCCCCTTCCCATTCGTTGATGTATTAAGGATTTTGGTTTACTTGATATGTCAGTGAAGGAAGAATGACGCCTGAAGTCAGCGTCTGGTCAAAGATTCACACAAGTACATCCACGAAGTTATGGAAAGCTTATGAATGGTTATTCTTATTTTCTTTTTATTTGTTATTTTTTTACGAAGTTTTTTCGTAGTGAGTACCCAATTTCATTATTTTGTTTGTTTTTTCTATGTGATTGAGGGAGGCAAAAGGCGTAACTGCCTATAGCGAGTGCCTCCCCCATAGTTGAAAGAGTGACAGGGCCAAAATCAAGGGACGTTCGAGCCAAAATGCCTGGACACACAGAGTTTGAAGCAATTTAAGTCATAGGAAGCGGGAAAAACTGATTCTGGGAGAGAGTTCCAGAGCTCAGCTGTTGAGTAGAAGAAAGTTTGAGAGTTACGTTTCACTCTTGGGTTGGAGAGTTGCACAGAGTAGGGGTGGGATTGAGTTGCAAGACGGGTACCACGTGCCCTACGTAAAGGAGGTGGTATGCACTGGGATAGCTCTGAGGAACACTGATTATTATAGTAGCGATAGAATAGCGAGAGAGATGCAACATTGCGGCGGAGAGAGAGAGATTGCAGAGAGTTGGTGAGTGGACGGGAGTTAATGATACGAAAGGCCTTCCTTTCAACCTTGTCTAGGAGAACGGTGTGAGAGGAACCTCCCCACACATGTGAACAATACTCAATACAAGGGCGCACTATGCCCCTGTACAGAGCAAGAAGCTGTGCAGGGGAAAAGAACCCCCTTAGGCAGTTGAGCACACCCAGCTTCTGGGAGGCTGCCTTAGCAAGACTGGTAACATGGTCCTTCCAAATGAGAGCAGAAGAAAAAGAGACACCAAGAATATTGAGAGAAGATGAAGGGTTAATTTTTGTATTGTTGAAGAATAAGGGATAGTCCGCTGGGAGATCCTGACGGGTAGATAGATGGAGAAATTGGGTTTTGGAAGCATTAAAGTTAACAAGGTTTTCTCTGCCCCAATTGGAAATAGTATTTAGATAATGACGAACCATGAGTGAGGTTGCGTGCGCTCATGATGAAGGCTCCTCAATTTTTTATGCTCGGCGCGGTAGATTCAAACTACGGTAAATGAGTGTTTGAAGAGGGTGCCTTATGTAATAGGCATAATCGTCAATGATTACGAGGCCACTACTAAATATTAGTTTTTTTTTATCTCCTTACAGGAGTCAAACCTATAATATATATAAGGGATAGGTCACTTTAATTTTAAAATCAACACTGTGAAAACCCTTTTACACAGAGCTTATTCTTTAGCTTCAAGTTTTGACTATTTTCATCAGGAAATAACTTTTTTAAGTAATTACTTTAATTGTAATGGCTATCACACAAATTTGTTCGACAAACTTGTGAATAAGTTCTTAAATGACAAATATCAGCCAAGCTAGATACCCCCCCAGTTCAAAAGGAGAAAATCTACTTTCGGATCCCCTATTTAGGTGAGCTCACAAAGCAAATAGAATCTTCATTATTAGACAAGTTATGTAAATTTTACCCTGACAAAGACTTTAGATTCGTACCTATGAACTCGTTCAAGATTGGGTCAATGTTTCACTTCAAAGATCGTATGCCGGCTGACTTGCGCTTGTCGATTGTCTATAGTTTTACTTGCCCTAGTTGCCAAGCAGGGTATGTGGGAAACACATTGCGATCCTTCAAAACAGGAATCGACGAGCATCTAGGTCAGTCTAGCAGAACTGGTCGTAGGATGAAGACCCTCTCCCACTCGGCAGTACGTGATCACTGTAAAGTATGTAAAGTCATACCAGACCGAGAGCATTTCTCTATAATTGATAGTTGTCCAGGGGATAGTATTAGAATTCTAGAATCCCTGTATATTAAGAAACTTAACCCTCAGTTGAACAATACTGTGTCTATTTTCCCTTAAATGTTGCATAGCTTTTCGGGTGGCATTAGTCTGTCCATGTATGTCCTGTGGTAGAGTAACTTTAAACGTGGTTGTAATGAATTATTGATTTATTAGCCGAATTAAAACTTTATATTGATAGGTATTTTAAATTTTGTCTGTGTCATAAGTTTTAGTTAGTGCGTATCTTTTTTCTCTGACTGAACATTTGATAGATGTATTTAACCGTTAGGCGCACGATGACTCTATCTGCGTCACTAGAGTATTTACCCCCTAAGCGCACGATGACTCGTTTAGCGTCATAAAACATAAAAATATTCGCCAAAAATTATGTTTTCGTCTGACGCGCGTTATTTTTGGTATAGATACTCATTATTAAGTCTAGTTCAATGGCAAAAATTGGCAACCCCCTCACTTTAACGGTTTACTCACAGCTGGCATGGGATGACGGCAGAGTACAGCTCAGTCTGTTTTCGATACTTTCACGTTTATTCGTGTATCTCCGTAACTATTTGGTTTATAGTAATTCTGAAGTTACCAGTGGAATCCTCATAACATTTCGCTTCCATATATGTATACAAATCAAAAATGTTGTGGGCAAAATTTTGAGCTAGCACGAGTTGGAAATGAGGTATTTCGATTTGTTTTTACAATTCTTACTTCGGAGTGCCCCAATGTATTTGTTTTGTATTTATTCTATGTTTTTATTTGCTTATCTTCAAGTTCAATCAATAACGAAGCCGATGGTACCTCATGTATCCAAATACAAAGATTTGTTAATGGATAAAAACGTCACAGAAACAAATTATCGCCGGGCACAAAACTGGCTCTGAGTGAGCTGAGATATACTTAGGGAGTGGGAAACAAACTTGATTGGAAACTATTGGTGCGTAACCCCCAGGTGAACAATACTGTGTCCTCTTTTCCCTTAAATGTTGCATAGCTTTTTGGGTGGCATTAGTCTGTCCATGTATGTCCTGTGGTAGAGTAACTTTAAACGTGGTTGATATGAATTATTGATTTATTAGCCGAATTAAAACTTTATATTGATAGGTATTTTAAATTTTGTCTGTGTCATAAGTTTTAGTTAGTGCGTATCTTTTTTCTCTGACTGAACATTTGATAGATGTATTTAAGTCGTGATTTTAAGCTCAATCTCACCTGTAGAGGCGGAATTTACACTTGATATTGTTAGGTGGTTTATGTAATAATGATTTAGCATAGACTGATCGATGCATTTGGCTGCATTCTTGCAAATATGTAATTGAGAATGGTTAGTGATTTATCTGCATAATTAACTGATCTTTTATTTATATCAATTTAAAAAAAATATATATATATTTTAATGAATTCTAGGGCTCAAACCCTGTTTATTTAAAAAAAAATACTAATTTAAACAAATTGTTCATAGATTTACACTGATGATGACATAACACACGTGCCAAAACGTCTGGTACCAATAAAGCAAAATGATCTTCGTCACGGCCTTCATTTTCCTGTTTCTGTTATATATATATATATATATATATATATATATATATATATATATATATATATATATATATATATATATACAAACATAGGCGATCGTCACAGAGGAGGGAGGAATTAGTCATCGTGAGGTCGTTCAGGTCTCTTGTAGTTGTCTATCAGGTGTCAGGTCAACGCGAATTGATTGGCCTAGAGGTGGTGGGAGGGTCTAAGGGGAGCGAAGTAGGGTTCTGATTGGTAATAATTCTAGTTGAGGAGCGCAATTGGTAGTGATATCTGGCGGTACCATGTACGAAGGGTGTTGGGACGGGAGGTGTAGGAAGGTAGGTATACTCGAACAGACCTAAACAGGCAGTTATGGTCGCGGTCAGCTATCCCTACACTGGTGCCAGCTGTCCAATTGACGCATTCCGTATGACAACCTTTCCAAATTACTCCTATCTTTTTTCCTCCCTCCACCTCCCCCGGTCAAAGACCTTGCCCTGTTTATGAATGAGAAGGGGAACGCACTTATCACCGTACTACTGTGTAGCCCACATGAATGCATATATAATTATTATTGTTATAATAAATTATATTACTATTTATATAGCTCTCTCTCTCTCTCTCGCTCGCTCCCTCGCTCTCTTATATATATATATATATATATATATATATATATTAGAGATTTAGAGAGGCTTCCACTGTGGATGGTGGCAAAGTCAGGAATGAACTGTGACGAATGGATTTAGTTTACACGTGACACTACTAATTTTGTGCGCCTGGCAGCGCGCCATTCCGTTATGTTTGTTTAGCCTATAGTTTAACTGGTCAATCTGTAAGTGAGTGTTTAGCCCGACCTAATCTGACAACGTCACAGTAGCTACGCTGCCAGCTTGTGTACAATGTCCATTGTATTTACTAATAAAAAGCGAATTAATTATGAAAACTATAAAGCTTTTTTGTACATGTAGAAATAGCCTGAGCATTTCAAACCGACTTAAGGTACTTAATACCGAAAATAATATTTTGTTTTGTGTTAGGAATTATACATGTAGCACCAATGTAAAGGAATTAACCGCGGGTAGGACTGCCTGTTTAGGTCTGCTGGAGTATAGCAAGGGTAGATGCCCAGCGAGCACTGGGGTGAACTTGGAAGTCGTTTAGCCGTTTTGCCCAAAATCAAAACGGCATACCCAACTCTGCGATGGGTTACCATCATCACTACTAATACCATCATCAATCACAATCATCACTACTACTGCCATCATCACTACAACTGCCACAATCATCACGACTACTGTCATCATCACCATTACTATGATCATCATCACTACTATAATTACAATCATAACTACTACTCTCATCATCACTATTACTGTCACCATTGTCACTACCATCTTAATCACTACGATCATCATTGATACTGCAACTATCAACCATCATTACTACTATCATCACCACCATCTTACAATCATCATTACTACTGTTAACATCATCACTACTACTATAACCATCATCATTACTACTGTCACAAGTATTACCATCATGTATCCTATCACCATCATCACTACTACTGCCATCATCACCATTACTATGATCTTCATCATCACAACTATTGTCATCATCACTACAACTTTCACCATCATCACTACTCACCATCATCACTAATACTCACACCATCGTCACTACCATCATAACTACTGTCATAATTATCACTACAACTATCATAATTACTTGTCACCATCATCACTACTATTATGACCATCATCACTACTACTAATACTGTCACCATCATATCTACTACTGTCACCATCATATCTACTACAGTCATCATCATCACTACTATCATCATCATCAATACAACTACAACCATCATCACTACTATTATCACCATCATCACTACTATCACCATCAATCCCACTATTACTACCATCACTTCTAATGCCAACTAAACTAACTTAACCTAGCAAATACGGAGCGAGATATTTTCGCCCCCGGAACGAATGCGTTCTTAGTGTGTGAGCCCCTTTGGGGCTCACACACAAATAACGCCATCATTGCTGAGGGAAGGGGGGGGGGGGGGAGAGAGGTGGTTGGTCCGGGAGGAGGGGGGGGGGGGGGAAAACCATATTTTGGACCTAAAATCATAACTATTGCGTAAATTCAAAAAATCTTTTTTGACTGACGTTCGCATTCACGCAACAAACGTTTGTGTGAAATTTGGTGAAAATCCGTCCAACGGTCTAGGAGGAGTTCCGAGACAGACGGACGACGACGACGATAGACATTTTTTTCGTGTGGTACCCACTATAAGGGGGGGGGGGCGATACCAAACACTGCTTTCGCAGAGTTGATAAAGCAAAATTATCCTTGTCACGGCCTTCATTTTCCTGTTTCTGTTATATATATATATATATATATATATATATATATATATATATATATATATATAGGCGATCGTCACAGAGGAGGGAGGAATTAGTCATCGTGAGGTTGTTCAGGTCTCTTGTGGTTGTCTATCAGGTGTCAGGTCAACGTGAGTTGATTGGCCTAGAGGTGGTGGGAGGGGCTAAGGGGAGCGAAGTAGGGTTCTGATTGGTAATAATTCGAGTTAACACCTTACGAGCGGCCTATGCGGTTTATTTATGTGTACCGCACAGCGGGGTGTTTTTAGCCAAAATAGGGCTGTTTACGTGATCATTTTCATGCCTAAATAAGACCCAGAACGTAAAACAAGTACCTATCCCTGAAAGGGCATAAACAGAGCTTTCGAATGACACCATTACGATCCTTGTATGATGGATAGTTTTCTTGCAATAACCGTGCAACGCGAGTGCAAAAAGCAGGTAATTCGGTACTTTCAGTACATAATTGAGTATGTAGCGAGTGAGAGAGGGAGGAGGGAGCTGAGATTTGTGTCAGTAGGTTCGCCGCGGTGGTCTGGAGCAGTCATACGCTCGCTAGTCTCCTGCCACCACTTGTCTCTCTCTCTCAGCCACATTACGTGCTGAAATTGCCACTCGAGTTATGTCGAGCGCCGCCACATAGTCCAGCTTTTTTTAACTCGACTTATGTTGCTCGCCGCTAATTAAGGGTTAAGGAGCGCAATTGGTAGTGATATCTGGCGGTACCATGTACGAAGGGTGTTGGGACGGGAGGTGTAGGAAGGTAGGTATACTCGAACAGACCTAAACAGTCAGTTATGGTCGCGGTCAGCTATCCCTACACTGGTGCCAGCTGTCCAATTGACGCTTTCCGTATGACAACCTTTCCAAATTACTCCCACTATCTTTTTCCCTCCCTCCACCTCCCCCGGTCAAGGACCTTGCCCTGTTTATGAATGAGAAGGGGAACGCACTTATCACCGTACTACTGTGTAGCCCATATGAATGCATAGATAATTATTATTGTTATAATAAATTATATTACTATTTATATAGCTCTCTCTCTCTCTCGCTCGCTCGCTCCCTTGCTCTCGCGCTCTCTCTCTCTCTCATATATATATATATATATATATTGGAGATTTAGAGAGGCTTCCACTGTGGATGGTGGCAAAGTCAGGAATGAACTGTGACGAATGGATTTAGTTTACACGTGACAGCACTAATTTCGTGCGCCTGGCAGCGCACCATCCCGTGATGTTTGTTTAGCCTATAGTTTAACTGGTCAATCTGTAAGTGAGTGTTTAGCCCGACCTAATCTGACAACGTCGCAGTAGCTACGCTGCCAGGTTGTGTACAATGTCCGTTGTATTTACTAATAACAAGCTAATTAATTATGAAAACTATAAAGCTTTTTTGTACATGTAGAAATAGCTTGAGCATTTCAAACCGACTTAAGGTACTTAATACCGAAAATAATATATTTTTGTTTGTTAGGATTTATACATGTGGCACCAATGTTAAGGAATTAACTGTGGGTAGGACTGCCTGTTTAGGTGTGCTGGAGTATAGCAAGGGTAGATGCCCAGCGAGCACTGGGGTGAACTTGGAAGTCGTCAGTTTGAATATTGAAGGAAGGCTTATGGGTTTGGATATAGATCGCCTCTAAAAGGGCCAGATTTCAGGATACCTCGGGTAGCACAGGAGTTGGTCCACCACAATTCAGGCGGAATTTAGCAACACACACGTTTGCCTACCACACTTCAGGCAGACTTCAGGATACCTTGGACTTTAGAGGGTTATCTCGGACACTGGGGAGTCTGACTTCCACTCTCTCATCGTCCTCGGCAATTCGGCTTTCCACTGCTCGCTCAGTTGCGTGAAATAGTCTTATTAGTCAGAGGAGATTAACGTCTTCAACTCCTGTAGTTCTCCACACTCTGGGGGGATACCTGTCTCACGGTTCTTGGATTGGCGGGGACGAGTGTCTAAACTTTTGTTCTCTGAAGTGTCCTAAGTGTCAGGCCCAATATCGGAGGAATGGTATTTCTGTGGAGTTAGCAAGACACTGGGAGGAGTAGGATGGGGACTCATGGAAATTGTGTCTTCTTCCACCTTCTGAGGTATTTTCAGGCCTTATGTATCCCTGTCAAGGATCATGTTGTGTTGGTGGAATTCTTGATTGACCAATGTGTACGTGACATTTGTCGACCTTTACCCTTTGAATCCTCTCGAATCTGGGTTTTCCCCAGCCATGTGAGGTGTAAGGTCAGGCAATTCGGCCTCGTAAATCGTCGGCCTTGATCTCTTCTTCTTTCTGTTTCGTCCATTGCCTCAGTGTAGGCGGTGTGGGTGAGCAGTTGCCCGAGTTATAGTTGTAGTTGTAGTTGGGGCTTCTAGTTGGAGGGACATGAGCGGGATAGGTTCTGGGATGGTGAGGGCTTCTACTTGGTATGAGGGGGTCCAGGCCCAAGCAGGGTTCTACTGGTGACACAGGGGACGAATACCTAGAGGTTTGTAGCAGCCTGAAGTTAGTTTGATATTCGATATTCTATATTCGGTTTGTGTCCAAAATACCTGGATAGACGAGGGCGTGGAAAGGAATTCATCGGGAGGTTGTGGTCATGGTAGCTCCCTATCCTCCCCGCCGAGAGTATCGGGGATACCGGAGTGGGGGTGGAGGGTGGAATATTTAAGGGGGGTGTGGTGGGGCCTACAGTAGGTTCTGCTCAACACAACCACTTACCCATTTTTATAAATAGGTTCATCCATCTATTGTTGGTCTATGTGTCCATGCATGCATGCATTCATCTATGCAGCCATTCATGTTTTAATAAATATATCGATCTCTCCATATATATTTGTTTTCTCAATCTATCAATAAAACTATTATTATTATTATTATTATATAAGATGCCGAAGTCTCCAACCAGGGTGCAGCAACACCAGCAAGATGAATCCACACAAAACACCCGGAGACTACGGCATTTTAGGAAAAAATAAAAAATAAAAAAACATATATACTGTACTGTATACCTGTATATACATATATTAAACACAGATAAAATGAATAATAAAATATTATGCAGTGGAGGATATCATATATAATAGAATAAAACAAAAAAAATAGAATTAATGCTGCAAAAAAGCATTAACTCTAGTATTAAAGATGGAGATATGAGCTGACTTGACTAGGTCATTTGGCAACTTATTCCACAAGTCAACTATGGCCGGCACTAAACACCGTGAAAACTGTCTAGTAGAAAAATTAACACGGCTCATGGCAAGATCATTAAGGTTGCTTGTGAATCTAGTTGCACGAGCCCGTACATAGGGCCCTGGCAGAACCCCATGTAAGGGATGCTGAGGGTTGTTTAAAACTTTAAATAAAAGACTAAGGGCACCAACTTTACGTCGATGACACAGATCAAGAGACAAATGAGGTAGAATAAAACTGATAGAATTTAGTGACCTGTCAAGCAACTTGAGATGGCAGTCAGCTGCTGACAACCAGACAGGTGAGCAGTACTCGAATTGTGGCAAAATAAAAGCATAAAAAGACTTGATAACTGTGGTGTCACAAGCAAACGTTTTATAACACTTGCGAAGCAGACCAATTTGTTGGGAAATGGAAGAGGAGAAAGAACGAATATGCTTTTCAAAACTAAGTTTGGGATCAAGAGTAACTCCTAACAAACGTAGAGTATCCACATTCTCAATTTGCTCGCCAGAAACTTGTAGATAAGGATGGGGAGGATCCAAGGTACGAAATCTGCTGATGATAATGGAGTGTGTTTTACTAGCATTAAGTTTCATACCCCAAAGTTCACACCATGATGTAATTTTGGCTAAGTCCCTATTCAGAGCAGTAGCAATTTCGTGTCGATCAATTGGTGATGGAATTGACGCATATAAAGTTGTATCATCGGCATAGGAGATTAGTTTATTTTCAAGCTCGGAACACAGGTCAGCAGTAAATATAATAAAAAGCAAAGGCCCAAGGACACTGCCTTGTGGAACGCCAGAAACAACAGTAACAGAAAGGGAATGACACCCATCAATGACCACAGACTGAGATCTTTTCGTCAACAAATCTTCAAAGATCCTTAAAAAATTGCCACCAATACCAATGAGCTGTAACTTATACAGAAGTGCTTTATGGTTGACTAAGTCAATAGCCTAGACACGAGAATCATGTCTATATATTCTTATATTCACCCATCTAGTTATGTATCTACCTCTCCTTCTATCTACTATGCTAATCTACTACTATTAGTCTCATAGCTTAAGATTACGGATCATTAGTTGATAAATTACCACAGCTGCATAGTTGTGATTGGTCAGAAATAGAAGTATATAATCACTGTAATGTCTTCATCATGTGGAAATCTTTACGATATGTAATTATATATATATAGATAATATTTCACTCAACTACACTACATCAAATTACTGAGTTTGAATAAGTATCCTTTTTGTCAGTCCCAAATTACGTTTTCGCTTACAATTTTGACAATCTACAGAGTTGAGAGACATTTCACCTGTGATCCATATCATCATTCTACTCAGTGTAGAGTGGATATTATGAATGAAAATTGTCTATTCATAATTGTTATAATCAGATAAGAAGACTAAGCATGCCAACCATACAGAAATGTGTATTAAGGGGGGGTGACCTGTTTTTTTCTCTCTCTGGGTTGTATCCATTCGGCCCCATTCACCCTACTATTTTAAGACGTTATCCCCATCTAGATATCGATTTATACCTGGCGAGCGATAGCGAACCGCCATATTTAGGATAATGAGTAAGACAATTGGCTAAATTTGTACATTTTTCGATAGAAAAATGTCTCCGGCGAAGCCGGATTTCTCCATAAAATGCTGGCTCGCTATCGCTCGCCAGGAAAAGATCGACACCTGACGTGATCCACTCCGCCCTGAGATATTAGGTGAGTCAAGGTATACTACGACCAAACAGAGTAGACTTACATTGTACTGTAGTTGGCTGCAACTAGTAACAAACGATTCTGGAAGTAAAACCCAATTATAACCAATAGGGAGACCCCTTATCAATGCACCAGGTAGAACAGATACAAATACACATCTGTTTAGGCGCTTATCCCCTACATGACAACCAGGTCTCAAGTGTCTTGTCTTGTCTTGGGGGTTTATGGGGGGATGGTTCACGTTTTGGGCGAATTTTGCATGTATTCATTATTTTTTCGAGTTTCCTCCCTAGACCTCCATCAAATTTTAAAAATATATAAATTTCCATTATGTACCCCTTCTAGATTAATTTGTACATTTTTCGGTAGAAAAATGTCTCGGCCGAAGGCCGGTTCTTCCAACATTACAGGCTCACTATCGTTCGTCAGGGAAAAAATCGACACCTAAATAGCACGAAAGGTCTAAATATTGACGAAGAAATGGGGCGAAAGGTCTTAAAATCAACTAATTAATGGGGCAAACATCTTAACATCTGAAAACTAATGGGGCTAAACATGAGGGAGAAAGTGGTAAAAAAAAAACGTCCCATCTCCCCTTAAAAGTAATTTGTTGGTATCTTGTTCAGAAAATGTCTTGCCAACCTTTGTAAGCTGCTTCCTTGGTCATAGCCGCCTCTCCGTGCTCAAAATAGTGACACAAAATTGCCAATGATACGATCAATGATTAAGGAATAGCTAAGGAGGCCGTGTACGCAGCCGGATCCCTTACCCCTCTGCGCATGTATGTACAAATATTATATTAGATTAACCTAACCTTACCTAACATAACCTAATATAATATAATATAACACAAATAACAAAATACAAATATAAAATACACTAGATCCGAGTGGAATCGAACACTGGTTTTCCTGTTTAAGAGGCCTGAGCTCTACCGACTGAGCTACGGAGCAACATGGCATAAACGGTTTGAAGGCTATATTTAAACGCGGTTGGGCCTTCTTCCTGTAGCCTAAAGTAGGGGGTACGGGATCCGGCTGCGTACATGGCCTCCCAGGAAGCTAAGGATGAGCTCTCCAAACCACTGACATTACTATTCAATAAATCCTTGCAGTCTAGAACTATGCCCGATCAGTGGAAGCTAGCCAACGTAACACCGATATTCAAAAAAGGCAGCAAATCCCTACCCAGTAACTATCGTCCAATTAGCTTAACCTCAGTTGTTTGTAAAATGCTAGAAACGGTCATACGAGACAGACTCGTAAATCACTTAGAGGAAAATAACATACTTAAAGATACTCAACACGGCTTTCGTAAAAAACGTTCCTGTTTAACAAACCTCTTAGACTTCTTCCACGATATCCTCAACCTCTACGATGAGAGTAAAGCTGTAGATATTATATACCTTGATTTTCAAAAGGCCTTTGACAAAGTTCCCCACAAACGTTTACTGCTAAAACTAAAAGTGCATAGAATACAAGACGGTGTGTTGAAATGGATAGAAAATTGGCTCAGCGACAGAAAGCAAAGAGTAGTCATAAACGGTAAGGCATCTAAATGGACCAATGTAAGTAGCGGGGTACCCCAGGGATCGGTACTAGGACCAATTCTCTTTCTAATTTACATCAACGACATAGATGAGGGTCTCACCTGTACAATCTCAAAAATTTGCTGACGATACAAAAATTGCAAATAGCGTACTCTCAAAAGAACAAGTTGACGATATGCAACACAATCTAGATAAATTGTCATGTTGGGCCCAAATTTGGCAAATGAGTTTCAATGCGGATAAATGTAAAGTACTACATATCGGATACCTAAATGAGAAAGCAAACTATTCGATGAATGGCACTCAGCTTAAGAATGTAAACAGAGAAACCGATCTGGGCGTAACAATATCGAGTAACCTAAAACCGAGTCAACAATGTTCAGAAGTTGTTAAGAAGGCAAACAAAATAATTGGCTTTATAGGCAGGTCATTTGAGCATAAATCCAAAGAAGTTATCCTAACCCTTTACAATTCCTTAGTCCGCCCTCTTCTGGAATACTGCGTTCAATCCTGGTGCCCTTATTACCAAAAAGATATAAACAAGCTAGAACGAGTTCAACGTAGAGTTACCAAAATTATACCTAGCCTAAAGAACAAACCATACGAAGAGCGTCTTAGAGAATTAAATCTATTTCCTTTAACCCAGCGCAGATTAAGAGGCGACTTAATTCAAGTGTTCAAAATCATCAAAGGCATCGACAATATGAACTGTAGTAAGTACTTCACTATTGACCAATCTAATTACACGCGGGGAAACGGTTGCAAAATTATTGGTAAATCTTTTAACTCACACGAATCTAAGAATTTCTTCTTCAATCGAGTTGTCAACTTGTGGAATGGGCTTCCCCGAAACGTTATAGACTGCATCACCGTTGATTCATTTAAACTCCGCATAGACAAATATCTCGCATCAAACCCGCGACTGACTGCGTTTGTAAATGAATAACTTTATTTTATCCCCCCCTCAGTTACTAACCCATCTGTCCCCTACTAACTTCCTAATCCTGCCACGGACATTAGTTCCAGGGCAGTAATTCCCTTTCCAATGTTCCCTTACCCACTCTAAACCACTGTTTGGACACTTGATCCTCAGTGTTTTGGAGGACAAGCAACCTAGAAGGGTCACTAGATCTGTTGTTGCTTGATTTCATTTGTACTTCCTTTGTACAGTACTTATACGAGGATTGGGTGTGTCAAATGCTGTACTCGATCAACGATAGTCAGGCTTATGCAGGTATCACACGAGTGCTTTTTCACTCAACATTTATCCTCAACACTTGTCTGGCAGCTTATGAGGTCAACATTTGTTTTTATTTATTACCTAAGTTCATCTACCATCAGTATAGTTTCCAATATCAGTGCAAAATACTCTCTAAATGTTGACGGAAAAATTTTGATCATCAAATGTTGACTATAAAAGCGCTCGTGTGATACCGGCTTAAGAGTTAGGGTTTCTTCTAACAACGACGTGGAATGATTAATTAAGGGGGGATGGGTTGTTTTTTCTGGCTCCTTTCTCTCTCGTGTTTAGCCCCATTGGTTTTTAGATTTTAAGACTTTCGGCCCATTAGTTTGGCGATCTTAAGACCTTTCGCCCCATTTCTTTGTCAATTATAAGATCCTTTGTCAATTATAAGATCCTTCGTACTGTTTAGTTGTCGATTTTTGTCCCTGGCGAGCGATAAGCGAGCCTGTAATATAAGAGTAACCGGGCTTTAGCCGGGAAATTTTTCTATCGCAAAATGTACAAGCATATCTTGAATGTCTTGGGGATGTTTTTTAAAGCTTGATGGGAGGTCTAGAGAGGAAGCTAAAAAAAATAATAATATGATAAATAGATAATCAAATAAACTGGCCCATCTCCCCTTAAATCTGTGACTCGAGTGCTTGTGAATCACATTGAATGAAAATTGTATTATTCACCAAATATATATACGGTATATTCATTGTTCATAATGCAAAAGCGTCTTGGGAATCCATAACGGATAGCGTGTTGGCATCGTGAAACTCGTCAAGAAATCGACACCTAGATGGGGATTAACGTCTTAAGACAGTTGGCTGAATGGATACAAGCCAGGGAAAGATAAAAAAGGAGAGAAAGATAAAAAAAAAACGGTGACCCCCCTTAATCTATCCGTGGCCGGCGAGACTCCGATATGTTATACGTCGTGAGGGGCGAAGCTATTGCATTAATTTCTGAAAAAAAATCGGCATTATCCGATAAATATCGTTTTTACTTATTCATATGCGCCTATTTTAAGTTTAATATGAAGATAGTTACATGTTACAACAATAAAACAAGTGGGAATAGTATTTCGGGGGTGACAAACACGAAATAATGCCGAGCGGTTCATTTATGGAGTTGACAGAGAGCGAAACTGCACCCTGCCTTCACGAGGTCTCCAGCAAGACTGGAGGTAGTGACCGTAGTGCGGGCTAGTCTCTCTCTCTCTCTCCTCCCTCCACAACCCTCCCTTTCGACCTTGAAACAGGGTAATGAGTTTTGGCGCCATAAATAAACTGATAATCACAGGAATAAGAGAAACATTTGTGATAATTGGTGGGGGGGTGGGGGGAATTTGGACACATGTGGATCGTATAGTGATAGGATGTATGGAGAGGAATTATCTCACATATTTACACATTCCTTTGTTTTGAGTGACAGTGGGATGTTTGGAAAGGATTTTTTTAGGCCATGGCTCATATGAGGACGCTCGCCCTCCTAGGGTTCAGACTCATTGAAGACGCTCACCGTTTATGAGTTAAACACGTCAAGGGTGAATGAACTTCATACAATTACCAAAATAATTGTTCATCTGTGGTTATACGGGTGTTAGTGGGTTTTGCTAAATAGTAATGGGTTTGGCAATAACTTATTAACCCGGGAACTGCGGGGAGACTCTTAAGAGTTCCCCCGGCGGACTGCGGGGAGACTCTTAAGAGTCAGACCAAAAAAAAATCAACTTTTGACATCGAAAAAAAAATAAAATTGTATTTATTTATTTTTTTTGGCCCCTGGGCCATGCAAAATCTCAGTCCTCTACCTCCCCTCCTTCCCCACTTTCCTCCTCTCCTTCAGTTATCACCTATTTTCCCTGTTATTCCCTTATTCTGAGGTATATTTTCGTGCTAACATTAGAAATCCGGTTACAGGGTGTGGTCATCACTGATAGCAAGCGAATGCAAGAGAGAGAGAGAGAGTATCGATCGACTGTGTCTCAGTGGCCTTGGGGGAAATTGGCGGGAAAGCAGCTTGCTTCACCCATACATTATACAACTCGCGGGCTATATCTCCGATTTTGACCATCCAAACGCTGTTTTCACTCGTTTTATTGTTGTTTCAGGTTAATACCTTTATAATTAACCCATAATAGGCGCATATGGATAAGTATTAATGCTATTAATGGTACAATGAATATTTTAGTGACGGAAACACCTCAAATACGTCAGCACAGGGGGACGTTTCCAATTACCCCCATGCGCACTTGTTAGGTTAATGAGGCTATTGCTTCACTCATCGTATATCATGTTATAGCCGTGTGGGGTGTGTGGGTCTGAAGTTGGCTGCAACTATAGTCTGTTTTTCTTTTCTTTCTAGTTGATGGTAAATTGAGTCCCTTAGCATCTGATTTCTCGATTCTCAATGGAAAAATATGATACTGCTATGTCTCTGCGTCATATTGTTGCCAAATGTTCATAATCAACAACATATTTCACTGCAATATCTTGGTAATAGCCGAGTAATCAGGATGGCGAGATACCAAATTGACATACTATTCTGGAGCTAAAAACATTTTATAACCAATAGGGAGACCCCTTATCAACGCCCCAGGTAGAACCGATACAGATACATCTGTTTAGCTGCTTAACACATTAGTTACATAAAACCAAGCTTCGAGTAACCACGGATCTTGAACTATAGCCCTTTGTGAAGGATATACAATACAAAGATCTGCAGCCCTCTGACTATGTAGTCCTACCACAGCAGCAAAGATCTGCAGCCCTCTGACTATGTAGTCCTACCACAGCAGCAAAGCATTGGGATCATCGTCTACCGTATTGAGAAAGATTGACCGTTATTTTACATTTAAAGTAAAAACTACTGGTCCTCCCTAACAAAATGTATGACGAGATTATGATGGATTCTATTGAAAGGACTATGTTAAGAATTATTTGTTGGTATCTAGTTCAGAAAAATTCTTTACCAATGTAGTAAGCTGCTGCCTAGGATATAACCGCCACTTTGTGCTCAAATTAATGACACAGACTTAACCCCTACTGTACCATAGGGTACCAAACAATGTGGCCAAAATGGCTTCAGAGGCAAGATATAACAACCTTCCACCTCAAAAGTTGATGAAACATTGACCCAGATAGCCTGTGGAAGCTTGCAGCCAACCTAAAAAGTGTTGCCAATTCCTTAGAACAGTGTTTACAAGTCATGGTACCAGCCACTTCCTGATACTGGCAGTTACAAGGACTGTATATTACTGACGGCTTGCAGCCATCACTGGGACAGGGGAGTGATTTATCTACTGACAGCTGGGATCCGTCGCTGGGATTGTACGGGTTAATAATGATACGATCAATGATTGTGCAGATATTCTGAAACAATCGCGTATTCAGACAAATGCAGCAGCTACTTACGTGAGGATTTGTCTAATGCTTTCGTAATTTACTCGATCAACGATAATCAGGATAAGAGTTATGCTTCTTCTGACAACAACGTGGCACAAATATATTTGTGACTTGAGCGTTTGTGAGTCACCTGACATGATATTATCTTAAATTCAAATTCATGTATTTTTATTAGCCATCAATATGTATTATTTACCGAATACAATATTACGTTTTGGGCGATTTTTGCATGTATTCATTATTTGTCTAGTTTCCTCCCTAGACCTCCATCAAATTAAAAAAAAACATCCATTAGATCCCCCTTCTAGATTAATTTGTAAATTTTTCGGTAGAAAAATGGCCCACCCGAAGGCCGGTTCTTCCAACATTACAGGCTCAATATCGTTCGCCAGGGAAAAAATCGACACCTAAATAGCACGAAAGGTCTAAATATTGACGTAGCATAACAAACGGCACACTAATTTTACATGGCAGACCGAGTGTGTACGTACGTGTGCGGCCTTGTGATACTTAAGGGGAGGCAGACCGTTTTTCTGGACCTCCTTCTCCCTCATGTTTAGCCCCATTTTGTTTTTAAATTATAAGACGTTCGGTCCATTAGTTTGGCGATTTTAACCCATTTCGCCCCATTTCGTTGTCAATGTTAAGACCTTTCGTGCCATTTAGGTGTTGATTATTTCCTGGCGAGCGATAGCGAGCCTACAATTTTAAGAGGAACTTTTAAGAGGACATTTTTCTACCGAAAAATTTACACATTTATCTTGAAGGGGGGTCTAGGGTGTGTTTTTCTAAGCTTGATGGAGGTCTAGGGAGGAAACTCAAAAAACATATGAATAAATTAATTAATAGACCAAACAAGCGGTCAGTCTCCCCTTAAAGTGAGCTGTCGTCCAGAAACAATACGCTCCCAATGTCCGGGCCCTATCCAGGTATCTCAGAAACTGCGGTATCTGACTGTACTTACATGTGTCAACATTTACAAGGAAAAGTATATTGACAGTCGTGGCTGAGCCTTTTGGGAGCATGAAAGCTCTCTTAAAAGGCACATAAGATAATTATCTTAAAATGGTTAAAAATATATAACACAGACGGACTTATAATTACAACAGTGTTAGATTTATATTACAATATGGCTAGTTAAATGTAAAAATATAAAAAGTAAAATAAAATAATATATTCAAGGTAGTACCTACTTAAAGGTAATAGGATGAGAGGTCTTTACCTGCTTGTAATATTAAATTTTATATGAACACGTAATAATTAAAATGTACATACATTACTCACATTGGTAAGGACATTATGACTACATAAATACAAATACACTCACATACACGTTTGGCTGCACCTAAATTTACATACTAATAAACAAATGATAACACAATTCTAAACAGGCTATGTACGAAAAACCAATATTTAAATTCATCACTTCAATCATTTAGAGAAGTGGACGATGACCACTAATGTGCACCCATTACAGTTCATACTATTATTGTATAACCACATAGACACACACACACACACACACACACACACACACCACACACACACAGACAGACACATTATGCAAGCGTCCACACGAGCCGAGGCACAGCCCTCTAGTAAAGGCCTGCCAGCTCGGACCTTTAAACTGGTGTGACGTAGACACAAGAGGGTTCATCCGCTACCCTTCTGACCCTCACCTACTCTTGACCCTTCACGCTTTAAGGCCTTTCCCTACGACCTTTACCGACCCATATTGACCCTTATCGTTTATCTGTATAACGGTCATTCTAGGTCGGGAAATGTCGTAGGGAAAGCTTTTACGATGTGTAACCCCTTTTGTACCGACTACGGCTTTTTCATTATATTCTAGCTATATTTAGATGATTTAATGCAGCTTAGGAAGGATCTATAGTAGCTAAAAGGGTCGATTGAGATAGTTCAAAGCCATATTATTGCTAGAGATTCTTCCTAAACTGAATAAAATCGACTAGTAGCAGCAATACTAACATACAATGCATGTCGCCTGTACAGCAGGGGTTCATTAGTAGCAGCAATACTAACATACAATGCATGTCGCCTGTACAGCAGGGGTTCATTAGTAGCAGCAATACTAACATACAATGCATGTCGCCTGTACAGCAGGGGTTCATTAGTAGCAGCAATACTAACATACAATGCATGTCGCCTGTACAGCAGGGGTTCATTAGTAGCAGCAATACTAACATACAATGCATGTCGCCTGTACAGCAGGGGTTCATTAGTAGCAGCAATACTAACATACAATGCATGTCGCCTGTACAGCAGGGGTTCATTAGTAGCAGCAATACTAACATACAATGCATGTCGCCTGTACAGCAGGGGTTCATTAGTAGCAGCAATACTAACATACAATGCATGTCGCCTGTACAGCAGGGGTTCATTAGTAGCAGCAATACTAACATACAATGCATGTCGCCTGTACAGCAGGGGTTCATTAGTAGCAGCAATACTAACATACAATGCATGTCGCCTGTACAGCAGGGGTTCATTAGTAGCAGCAATACTAACATACAATGCATGTCGCCTGTACAGCAGGGGTTCATTAGTAGCAGCAATACTAACATACAATGCATGTCGCCTGTACAGCAGGGGTTCATTAGTAGCAGCAATACTAACATACAATGCATGTCGCCGGTACAGCAGGGGTTCATTAGTAGCAGCAATAATAACATACAAAGCATGTCGCCGGTACAGCAGGGGTTCATTAGTAGCAGCAATAATAACATACAAAGCATGTCGCCTGTACAGCAGGGGTTCATTAGTAGCAGCAATAATAACATACAAAGCATGTCGCCGGTACAGCAGGGGTTCATTAGTAGCAGCAATAATAACATACAAAGCATGTCGCCGGTACAGCAGGGGTTCATTAGTAGCAGCAATAATAACATACAAAGCATGTCGCCTGTACAGCAGGGGTTCATTTACAAACGCAGTCAGTCTCGGGTTTGATGCAAGCTATTTGGCTAGGCGAAGTTCAAAAGAATCAATGGTGCTGTAGTCTATAACGTCTATATGCAACATGATCTGACATTTTTGCTGAGGTTGCAAATTACATTGAGATCTTTCATATCTGGTGGACTGTGATAAATATGAATTCACCATTTAAAGGATGTGGACTCGACAACAAATATACTTATCCTTTGACTAATGATGAACAAAAAAAATACTTAAGAACATAAGAACATAAGAAAATGGGAGTCTGCAAAAAGCCGATCGGCCCATACGAGGCAGATCCCTGTCACACCCAACCCTAATTACAAGGCCCAATTATAGACCCATCTCACTAATACCTTAAGTACTGACCCCACCAAAACGGTCAGAGATTAATACAAGATTACGGGGGTCTGCTGAGCGCCTATTGGCCCACACCTGGTAGATCCCCCTCACACCCAACCCATCTCGTCCATATGCCTATCTAATTTTATCTTAAAGCTCCCTATCGTTCTTGATCCCACTATATCACTTGGTAGCCTATTCCACCCATCTACAACTCTGTTACCAAACCAATATTTGCCTATATCTTTTCTGAAACGAAATTTATCTAATTTGAAACCATTTGTACGAGTTATTTCGCTATCACTGAGCTTTAGTACATTTTTCATGTCTCCTTTATTAATTCCACTAACCCACTTGAATACCTCTATCATGTCACCTCTAACTCTGCGTCTCTCTAACGAATGTAAGCCTAATTTCTTCAACCTTTCTTCATACGGAAGATTTCTAATATTATGGATCATTTTTGTCATTCTACGTTGTACTCTCTCCAATGAATTATGTCCATTCTGTAATAAGGACACCAAAATTGAACAGCATAATCCATATGGGGTCTCACTAATGACAAGTAAAGTTTTAAGATAACATCAGCAGTTCTGTTACTCACACTCCTAGATATGAACCCGAGAATCCTGTTTGCCTTGTTACGAACGCGTATACATTGTTTTCTAGGCTTCAAATCATTGCTAACAAACACACCTAGATCTTTCTCACAGTCTGCGTTTTCTAATTCCATATTAGCTAGTTTATATTTTTTTAAATTATGCATCTTCCCTATCTTTAATACCTTGCATTTGTCAATGTTAAACTTCATCTGCCATTTTACTGACCATTCGTGTAAGGTATCTAGATCCCTTTGCAGACACTCTATAAGGTATCTAGATCCCTTTGCAGACATTCGTGTAAGGTATCTAGATCCCTTTGCAGACACTCTATAAGGTATCTAGATCCCTTTGCAGACATTCGTGTAAGGTATCTAGATCCCTTTGCAGACACTCTATAAGGTATCTAGATCCCTTTGCAGACATTCGTGTAAGGTATCTAGATCCCTTTGCAGACACTCTATAAGGTATCTAGATCCCTTTGCAGACATTCGTGTAAGGTATCTAGATCCCTTTGCAGACACTCTATAAGGTATCTAGATCCCTTTGCAGACATTCGTGTAAGGTATCTAGATCCCTTTGCAGACACTCTATAAGGTATCTAGATCCCTTTGCAGACATTCGTGTAAGGTATCTAGATCCCTTTGCAGACACTCTATAAGGTATCTAGATCCCTTTGCAGACATTCGTGTAAGGTATCTAGATCCCTTTGCAGACACTCTATAAGGTATCTAGATCCCTTTGCAGACATTCGTGTAAGGTATCTAGATCCCTTTGCAGACACTCTATAAGGTATCTAGATCCCTTTGCAGACATTCGTGTAAGGTATCTAGATCCCTTTGCAGACACTCTATAAGGTATCTAGATCCCTTTGCAGACATTCGTGTAAGGTATCTAGATCCCTTTGCAGACACTCTATAAGGTATCTAGATCCCTTTGCAGACATTCGTGTAAGGTATCTAGATCCCTTTGCAGACACTCTATAAGGTATCTAGATCCCTTTGCAGACATTCGTGTAAGGTATCTAGATCCCTTTGCAGACACTCTATAAGGTATCTAGATCCCTTTGCAGACATTCGTGTAAGGTATCTAGATCCCTTTGCAGACACTCTATAAGGTATCTAGATCCCTTTGCAGACACTCTATATCTCTAACTGAATACATTTTTCTCCCCATTTTGGTACTTGCTACACATTTTTAAATAATTTCCATAATGGGCTTGAATTATGGGATAGTGATAGAGATGCGAGTGGGAAGCTGACAAGGGAAACATTCACTGCCTTCAAACATACCACACGTGCCATAATTGAGCTGACAAATTATTGTATATATTAACTAAATATGGACTATATATTAACAGGACATTTTCAAACAGATCACCTTGAAGCTAGATTTGGACAATATCGCCAGCTTGCAGGAAGTCAATATAATATATCAATTAGACAAGTCTTTGAATGTGAAAAAAAAATCGGAATGATGTCTGTACTGAAAATGAATTTGCCATTTCATAACCAAAATTTTAATCTTAAAATATTTAATGAAACAAACTGGGAGGAAATGGAAACCTCAAATCGGTTAGACTTTCACAGTATAGTTTTAGATGTCTCTAATACTGATGTTGAACAATGCACTGACATACTTCCAGTTACTACATACTTAGCAGGTTACTGTTGCTATTCAGTATCCAAAAAAAAACGAAATGTAGTTCTTGCAATATGTTAGTTAGTTTGTGTACAGAGACTGACACTGAAGTACCTGACCATCATGACTATATCCACGGAATAAGTAGAGGATCCTTAATATATCCAAATGACATAACAACAACCATTATCATGTATAATTATATCATCATTAACAATTTCACTTAACACCCTGCATTTGCTACTTCACTTAACAGCGGAAATTGACAATGAAGTTAACTATGCAAGCTCTTGCCAATGATGATGCTATGTTTCCTAATGGATTCTGTGATAGTGGTCATGACACAGAAAAGGTTGAAAACATGTTGATTTGGGCTGCTTCAAATACTCTTTTAAATAATTATTATGCAACAGAAAATAACTTGATAACACAAACCAAGTCTGCAAGTAAGAAGAGGAAGCTTTAAACACTTGTATAATTATATCCATATATGTATAGTATTCTATCAACAGATGTAGTCAATCAGTAAGAAGAGAAAGCTTTAAACACTTGTATAATTATATCCATATATGTATAGTATTCTATCAACAGATGTAGTCAATCAGTAAGAAGAGGAAGCTTTAAACACTTGTATAATTATATCCATATATGTATAGTATTCTATCAACAGATGTAGTCAATCAGTCATTTTCAATATAATCATAATTTTCGTACCGGTAACCATTAATCAACTTATTCTTTCTCTATCCAAAACTCTAATTTCCTACTTATCTATAGCCATCATTCATTCATTCATTCATTCCTGACTATTATAAAATGAAATTACCGGTGTATCCAAACTACTTGTTATTGTAAATAAATGTTGAACAATTTGTAAAACGTTCTATAACCTATAGTCCTATACCGTGCTATATATAAGTGATTAATGGAAAACTTGAGCTTGAATATAATAATAATAATAATAATAATAATAATAATAATAATAATAATAATAACAACACAAATCATAACCTACTATCATAAAAGTAAAAAGTATAACAAGATTACTCGTATAATCAAAGCTATAAAATGCAACCTGGAAACTAATATCAATTAATCTAACAACAGTATCAGTATTAATATAAACAAATATCCTAGCAGCTTACCATATTATCACTAAGCAACAAATATCCTAGCAGCTTACCATATTATCACTAAGCAACAAATATCCTAGCAGCTTACCATATTATCACTAAGCAACAAATATCCTAGCAGCTTACCATATTATCACTAAGCAACAAATATCCTAGCAGCTTACCATATTATCACTAAGCAACAAATATCCTAGCAGCTTACCATATTATCACTAAGCAACAAATATCCTAGCAGCTTACCATATTATCACTAAGCAACAAATATCCTAGCAGCTTACCATATTATCACTAAGCAACAAATATCCTAGCAGCTTACCATATTATCACTAAGCAACAAATATCCTAGCAGCTTACCATATTATCACTAAGCAACAAATATCCTAGCAGCTTACCATATTATCACTAAGCAACAAATATCCTAGCAGCTTACCATATTATCACTAAGCAACAAATATCCTAGCAGCTTACCATATTATCACTAAGCAACAAATATCCTAGCAGCTTACCATATTATCACTAAGCAACAAATATCCTAGCAGCTTACCATATTATCACTAAGCAACAAATATCCTAGCAGCTTACCATATTATCACTAAGCAACAAATATCCTAGCAGCTTACCATATTATCACTAAGCAACAAATATCCTAGCAGCTTACCATATTATCACTAAGCAACAAATATCCTAGCAGCTTACCATATTATCACTAAGCAACAAATATCCTAGCAGCTTACCATATTATCACTAAGCAACAAATATCCTAGCAGCTTACCATATTATCACTAAGCAACAAATAAAAATAATAATGCATACATTGAATATTAATGATAGATACAAGTACAATTTAGAAGCCAAGACATTATACAAAATAATATTATTATCATCACGAACAAACAATAATAACAATATAAAGTTGTGATAACTTAGACCACGATGTACAAGTAGTATAATATGGTCAGTGACTGGCGGAAGTAACGAATTAATTAAAATATCATTAGGAAAAAGTAAAAGATGGAGGGGTTGCCAGTGGTCGCCAGCCAGAACCTTACCACTCCTAGCCCCTTTGATTACTACGTCACGAACCAGCCGGCAGGCCTTTAGTAGAGGGTTGTGGCCGAGGTCCTTCTGGAAACAGCCCCTCACATGAGGTACACAAAACCAAGGGTCGTACAAACACCCGCGCGGGAAACTGCACAACTGCTGCGCTTCACGTATTCACACTAAAATTATGCTGTAGCACAATTATTGTCCAAATACAAATTTGAAAAGTAATTTGTTAACAGGATTTATAATATTGATAGCAGACTGTAGCTGAAACAACATTTCTTGGTACAGTTGGTCAAAGTTCCAGCTGACTCACCCTTGCTCTGGGGCTCGCAGAATTATCTGGCAATACTGTAAGAAGGAGGTGTGTAGGTAGATCTGATTTCGGCTATATCATTGTTAGAACATAATTATACTAAACAAGGGAAAGTAAGCCTATCTCAAATAAAAATGCATACATCGCTATGTATGATCCCGAACATTCACCCAAAGTTCGTAGATTTGCTTAAATATTCAAGTTATTATATCCACTGATTGGCAACGCATATAAAACCTGCTGGCTGCCACAACATACTTTACTCGATTTTATAAGAATACATATTTCTGTTTTATTGGTGGCTGCTTAATGAAGGAGCATTTAGTCTTCACAACATGAACATTACATAGTCTAATTTGCAGTAATATACAGGACAGACACAGGTAACACATTAATGGCAAGTGGTATCCCTGCACCACTACCCCAGTATTATCAGCTAATTCTGTGAGCCCCAGAGCGAGGGTGGGTCAGCTGGAACTTTGACCAACTGTACATATGAAAATAATTAAAGCTACAGTGACTCATTAGTAACATACGTAAGCTATAGTAATGGCATTTATTGTTTTGAACCTTAGTATTTAGATAGGAGAAATTTGTTAGTTTTTTGTTTTAAATAGGAGGATAGTTTGATGGGATTTGATATAAGGTGGAAGATCATTCCACACCTTGAACCCCTGATATTCAATCGATGTTATACTATGTTCACTTCTCATAAAGGGAGGCTGTAATATGTTGTTATTACGTAAGTTGTAGTTAGGATTTGTTGTGATAGTGAAGTATGGCTCAGTATTATCTCGAAATTAATACAAATCTATAGCCAAAGAGGGCGCTTAGAAGTATAGTAACATCATTGATTACACATTAAAGCCAAAGAGGGCGCTTTGAAATATAGTAACATCATTTATTACACATTAAAGCCAAAGAGGGCGCTTAGAAATATAGTAACATCATTTATTACACATTAAAGCCAAAGAGGGCGCTTAGAAGTATAGTAACATCATTTATTACACATTAAAGCCAAAGAGGGCGCTTAGAAGTACAGTAACATCATTGATTACACATTAAAGCCAAAGAGGGCGCTTAGAAATATAGTAACATCATTTATTACACATTAAAGCCAAAGAGGGCGCTTAGAAGTATAGTAACATCATTTATTACACATTAAAGCCAAAGAGGGCGCTTAGAAGTATAGTAACATCATTTAGATCACACAAACTTTTCCTTTAAAATGTTTAAACACTTAAAAATAAATTATGTTACTATACTTCTAAGCGCCCTATTTGGCTTTAAATGTGTAATAAATGATGTTAGTATACTTCTAAGCACCCTCTTTGGCTTTAATGTATAATAAATGATGT
This sequence comes from Paralithodes platypus, assembly GCA_032716605.1. Lineage (NCBI taxonomy): Eukaryota > Metazoa > Arthropoda > Malacostraca > Decapoda > Lithodidae > Paralithodes > Paralithodes platypus. The sequence goes on along the minus strand of CM064560.1, from coordinate 11,153,273 downwards.
TACTATACTTCTAAGCGCCCTCTTTGGCTTAAAATGTGTAATAAATGATGTTACTATACTTCTAAGCGCCCTCTTTGGCTTTAAATGTGTAATCAATGATGTTACTATACTTCTAAGCTCCCTCTTTGGCTTTAACACCTTACGAGCGGCCTATGCGGTTTATTTATGTGTACCGCACAGCGGGGTGTTTTTAGCCAAAATAGGGCTGTTTACGTGATCATTTTCATGCCTAAATAAGACCCAGAACGTAAAACAAGTACCTATCCCTGAAAGGGCATAAACAGAGCTTTCGAATGACACCATAACGATCCTTGTATGATGGATAGTTTTCTTGCAATAACCGTGCAACGCGAGTGCAAAAAGCATGTAATTTACTTTCAGTACATAATTGAGTATGTAGCGAGTGAGAGAGGGAGGAGGGAGCTGAGATTTGTGTCAGTAGGTTCGCCGCGGTGGTCTGGAGCAGTCATACGCTCGCTAGTCTCCTGCCACCACTTGTCTCTCTCTCTCAGCAACATTACGTGCTGAAATTGCCACTCGAGTTATGTCGAGCGCCGCCACATAGTCCAGCTTTATTTAACTCGACTTATGTTGCTCGCCGCTAATTAAGGGTTAATGTGTAATAAATGATGTTACTATACTTCTAAGCGCCCTCTTTGGCTTTAATGTGTAATAAATGATGTTACTATACTTCTAAGCGCCCTCTTTGGCTTTAATGTGTAATCAATGATGTTACTATACTTCTAAGCGCCCTCTTTGGCTTAAAATGTGTAATAAATGATGTTACTATACTTCTAAGCGCCCTCTTTGGCTTTAATGTGTAATCAATGATGTTACTATACTTCTAAGCGCCCTCTTTGGCTTTAATGTGTAATAAATGATGTTACTATACTTCTAAGCACCCTCTTTGGCTTTAATGTGTAATACATGATGTTACTATACTTCTAAGCGCCTTCTTTGGCTTTAAATGTGTAATCAATTTCGATGATAATACTAAGCCATACTTCACTATCACAACAAATCCTAACTACAACTTACGTAATAACAACATATTACAGCTTCCATTTATAAGAAGTGAGCAAAGTAAAACATCGATTAAATATCAAGGGGTCAAGGTGTGGAATGATCATCCACCTTATATCAAATCCCAACAAACTATCCTCCCATTTAAAAAAACAATAAATAAATAAAAGAATATCTCTTATCTCAATAATAAGGTTCAAAACACTAAATAACATTACAATAGCTTACGTGTGTTCCTAATCAGTCACTGTAGCATTAAGGGGGGTCACCGGCTTTTTTGTATCTTTCTCTCCTTTTCTCTCTCTCTGGCTTGTATCCATTCGGCCCCATCCAGCCAACTGTTTTAAGACGTTTATCCCCATTAGGTGTCGATTTCTTCCTGGCGAGCGATAGCAGCCAGCATTGTATAGAGAAATCCGGCGCCGGAGACATTTTTCTATCGAAAAATGTACAAATTTAGCTTGCTGTCAAAAGAAAAATATATATACGCTGGCTCGCTACCGCTCGCCAGGAAAATATTGCCACCTGGTTGGGGGTAAACGTCTTTAAACAGTAAGCTGAATGTGGCCAAATGGATACAAGCCAAAGAGAGAGGGAGAGAAAGAGAAAAAAAAGCGAGGTGGGTTCCCTTAATGATTTTCATATGTACCAAGACATGTTGTTTCAGCTACAGTCTGCTATCAATATTATATGTACCAAGACATGTTGTTTCAGCTACAGTCTGCTATCAATATGTACCAAGACATGTTGTTTCAGCTACAGTCTGCTATCAATATTATATGTACCAAGACATGTTGTTTCAGCTACAGTCTGCTATCAATATGTACCAAGACATGTTGTTTCAGCTACAGTCTGTTATCAATATTATATGTACCAAGACATGTTGTTTCAGCTACAGTCTGCTATCAATATGTACCAAGACATGTTGTTTCAGCTACAGTCTGCTATCAATATTATATGTACCAAGACATGTTGTTTCAGCTACAGTCTGCTATCAATATGTACCAAGACATGTTGTTTCAGCTACAGTCTGCTATCAATATTATATGTACCAAGACATGTTGTTTCAGCTACAGTCTGCTATCAATATGTACCAAGACATGTTGTTTCAGCTACAGTCTGCTATCAATATGTACCAAGACATGTTGTTTCAGCTACAGTCTGCTATCAATATGTACCAAGACATGTTGTTTCAGCTACAGTCTGCTATCAATATTATATGTACCAAGACATGTTGTTTCAGCTACAGTCTGCTATCAATATGTACCAAGACATGTTGTTTCAGCTACAGTCTGCTATCAATATTATATGTACCAAGACATGTTGTTTCAGCTACAGTCTGCTATCAATATGTACCAAGACATGTTGTTTCAGCTACAGTCTGCTATCAATATTATATGTACCAAGACATGTTGTTTCAGCTACAGTCTGCTATCAATATGTACCAAGACATGTTGTTTCAGCTACAGTCTGCTATCACAATTATATGTACCAAGACATGTTGTTTCAGCTACAGTCTGCTATCAATATTATGTACCAAGACATGTTGTTTCAGCTACAGTCTGCTATCAATATGTACCAAGACATGTTGTTTCAGCTACAGTCTGCTATCAATATTATATGTACCAAGACATGTTGTTTCAGCTACAGTCTGCTATCAATATGTACCAAGACATGTTGTTTCAGCTACAGTCTGCTATCAATATTATATGTACCAAGACATGTTGTTTCAGCTACAGTCTGCTATCAATATGTACCAAGACATGTTGTTTCAGCTACAGTCTGCTATCAATATTATATGTACCAAGACATGTTGTTTCAGCTACAGTCTGCTATCAATATTATATGTACCAAGACATGTTGTTTCAGCTACAGTCTGCTATCAATATTATATGTACCAAGACATGTTGTTTCAGCTACAGTCTGCTATCAATATTATATGTACCAAGACATGTTGTTTCAGCTACAGTCTGCTATCAATATTATATGTACCAAGACATGTTGTTTCAGCTACAGTCTGCTATCAATATTATATGTACCAAGACATGTTGTTTCAGCTACAGTCTGCTATCAATATTATAGATCCTGTTAACAAATTAATTTTCATATTTGTATTTGGACAATTGTGGTACAGCATAATTTTAGTTTGTTATTAGGATGTGTGGATACGTGAAGCTCAGCAGTTGTGCAGTTTCCCGCGCGGGTGTTTGTACGACCCTTGGTTTTGTGTACCTCATGTGTGGGGCTGTTTCCAAAAGGACCTGGGATCGTGTGGACGGCTGCGCAATGTGTGTGTGTGTGTAAGTGTGTGTGTGTGTGTGTGTATGTGTGTGTGTGCATGTGTGGTTATAAAATAATAGTATGAACTGTAATGGGTGCACATTAGTGGTCACCGTCCACTCTAAATGATTGAAGTGATGAATTTAAATATTGGTTTTATCGTAAATATTTAGAATTGTGTTATAATTTGTTTATTAGCATGTATCCAGTATGTATCGATGAAGCCAAACGTGTATGTGAGTGTATTTTTATGTATGTAGTCATAATGTCCTTACCAATGTGAGTAATGTATGTGCATTTTCATTATTACGTGTTCATATAAGATTTAATTTTACAAGCAGGAACAGATCTCTTATCCTTTTACCCATAACCCTTTGAGTACCAGCGACGTGTTATATTTTATGCTAGCTATATTTAGACGATATTGTGCAGCTTAGGAAAGATCTGTGGTAGTTAAAAGGGTTGGTTGAGATAGTTTGGAACCTTATTATTGCTAGAGGCCCTTCCTAAGCTGAATAAAATTGCCTAATAGTTGTCAGAATAAGATGACAAGGACGTCCCTGGTACTGTATTGGTTAAAATCTATCTACCTTGATTGTGTTATTCTATTTTACTTTCTTATTTTTACATTTAACTATGTCTCCTTCCTAGCCATATTGTATTCAAATTCAAAATTCTTTATTCACATTGTTTTTTAATTTACAAAAATGTCATACAATTCATTCACTCGCATATAATATATATTTACTAATTATACATAAAATGGCCTACCCAAGAATCAATTGTGATAATAGTATATTATTCTGTACATAGATTGTTTATGATTTCATTACACTATTCTCTTGATATTATATTTGATATTATAAATCTAACACTATTGTAATTATAAGTCCGTCTGTGTTATATATTTTTAACCATTTTAAGATAATTATCTTATGTGCCTTTTAAGAGAGCTTTCATGCTCCCAAAACGCTCAGCCACGACTGTCAATATACTTTTCCTTGTAAATGTTGACATATGTAAGTACAGTCAGATACCGCAGTTTCTGAGACACCTGGATAGGGCCCGGACATTGGGAGCGTATTGTTTCTGGACGACAGCCCACTTTAAGGGAGCCCACCTCGCTTTTTTCTGTTTCTCTCCTTCTCTCTTTGGCTTGTATCCATTCGGCCCCATTCAGGCTACTGTTTTAAGACGTTTATCCCCATTAGGTCTCGATTTCTTCCTGGCAAGCGATAGCGAGCCAGCATTGTATGGAAAAATCCGGCTTAGCCGGAGAAATTTTTCTATCGAAAAATGTACAAATTTAGCTTGCTGTCAAACAAAAATATATATATGGTGGCTCGCTACCGCTCGCCAGAAAGAAATCGACACCTGGATGGGGATAAACTTCTTAAAACAGTTGGCAGAATGGGACCGAATGGATACAAGCCAGGAAAATAGAGAAAAGGAGAGAAAGATAAAAGAAGCCGGTGAGCCCCTTAATTAACAATCACAAGGTCGCTCACACACGTACGAACACACCCAGTCTGCCAGGTAAAATTAGTGTGCTGTTTTTATGCTACGATACGATTCATATTACAGGTTCTGATCAAAAATGACAACACTACCATTGTTTGTTATTCCCTCCTGTATCTACAAACAAGGATAGCTATTAAATAATTAAGAATGTAAAGAAACACTACCAAACCGCAGTGAATGGACAGGCTTTCGTTGTGTGTGTGTATATGTGTGTGTGTGTGTGTGTGTGTGAAATTACTCAGACGTCATCCATAGTAGGCCTAGTTATTAATAAACACATACCGGTACTCACATATAATTCATCCATTTTATATCATGCTATTAACCTTGCTGCACTGTGTAAACATTGCAATATATCAGATATTATAATTACTAACATCGAAACGGTATCTATAGCCATTGCTAAACGTAATATCACGATGCGATGCTTATATAGCCTTTACCCTTTAGTGTTATATAATGTTATTAAATCAATACCGAATATATAAACCTATCAGCGTCCGAAGCTTAACTTTGTGTGGTATTACATAATATATAAACCTATCAGCGTCCGAAGCTTAACTTTGTGTGGTATTACATAATATATAAACCTATCAGCGTCCGAAGCTTAACTTTGTGTGGTATTACATAATATATAAACCTATCAGCGTCCGAAGCTTAACTTTGTGTGGTATTACATAATATATAAACCTATCAGCGTCCGAAGCTTAACTTTGTGTGGTATTACATAATATATAAACCTATCAGCGTCCGAAGCTTAACTTTGTGTGGTATTACATAATATAAACCTATCAGCGTCCGAAGCTTAACTTTGTGTGGTATTACATAATATATAAACCTATCAGCGTCCGAAGCTTAACTTTGTGTGGTATTACATAATATATAAACCTATCAGCGTCCGAAGCTTAACTTTGTGTGGTATTACATAATATATAAACCTATCAGCGTCCGAAGCTTAACTTTGTGTGGTATTACATAATATATAAACCTATCAGCGTCCGAAGCTTAACTTTGTGTGGTATTACATAATATATAAACCTATCAGCGTCCGAAGCTTAACTTTGTGTGGTATTACATAATATATAAACCTATCAGCGTCCGAAGCTTAACTTTGTGTGGTATTACATAATATATAAACCTATCAGCGTCCGAAGCTTAACTTTGTGTGGTATTACATAATATATAAACCTATCAGCGTCCGAAGCTTAACTTTGTGTGGTATTACATAATATATAAACCTATCAGCGTCCGAAGCTTAACTTTGTGTGGTATTACATAATATATAAACCTATCAGCGTCCGAAGCTTAACTTTGTGTGGTATTACATAATATAAACCTATCAGCGTCCGAAGCTTAACTTTGTGTGGTATTACATAATATATAAACCTATCAGCGTCCGAAGCTTAACTTTGTGTGGTATTACATAATATAAACCTATCAGCGTCCGAAGCTTAACTTTGTGTGGTATTACATAATATATAAACCTATCAGCGTCCGAAGCTTAACTTTGTGTGGTATTACATAATATATAAACCTATCAGCGTCCGAAGCTTAACTTTGTGTGGTATTACATAATATATAAACCTATCAGCGTCCGAAGCTTAACTTTGTGTGGTATTACATAATATATAAACCTATCAGCGTCCGAAGCTTAACTTTGTGTGGTATTACATAATATATAAACCTATCAGCGTCCGAAGCTTAACTTTGTGTGGTATTACATAATATATAAACCTATCAGCGTCCGAAGCTTAACTTTGTGTGGTATTACATAATATATAAACCTATCAGCGTCCGTAAGCTTCCGAAGCTTAACACTATCAGCGTCCGAAGCTTAACTTTGTGGGGTATTACATAATATATAAACCTATCAGCGTCCGAAGCTTAACTTTGTGTGGTATTACATAATATATAAACCTATCAGCGTCCGAAGCTTAACTTTGTGTGGTATTACATAATATATAAACCTATCAGCGTCCGAAGCTTAACTTTGTGTGGTATTACATAATATATAAACCTATCAGCGTCCGAAGCTTAACTTTGTGTGGTATTACATAATACCCCCATATGTCACTACTGATACCTTATTGCCGTGTCACACCTGAATGTCATAACCAGATGATAACATGTAATATTACATTGCATAGTTTGTTGTGTTGTATGTCATGAAGCAGACACTTCTGTTTTCAGTGCTTGTCACCTACTGTAGAGCATTATGTCTATTACAACACACATCGGTCCACTTACACACACACACAGACACACGCACACACACACACACAACATACACACACACCTATATCCTGTTCATTCACTGTGCAATTTGAAAGTATTTATTTTCATTTATAATTTCTTAAAACCTTTGGTAATATTCGTGTCCGTATTTACTGTAGATACGTAAGGGAATGTAATACAGATATTTTGTTGTCATGTGTATATCCATAAATATATGTTTACGTTTACGTTGAGGGACCCGCAGAGGACCGCTCTCGAGTGGCATGATATGTGGGGGTTGTGCATGAAGACTAGTGGTTGGGGACAGGATCAGGATTAGGGATGTAATGATTGGTGATCCTAGTTATAAATGAATCAAGGGTGGGGCTATTAACTACATGATATGGGAGGTGGTTCCACTCTTAGATGCTGCGGGGAAAAAATATTGTTTAAATATGTCCGTGCTTGCCTGATAGGTGTGGTATTTTAGGTTGTGGCTGCGTCTCGTAAGTCGTATACTTGTAGAGTGTAAATATATATATTAGTCTATGTCTACTAAGCTGTTCGTGATTTTATAAAACATCTGTTGTCTGTGCATTTGTCTTCTTGTTGCAAGTGGGTCGAGTCTAATGTATTGCTTGAGCAAAGTGACAGATGTAGTGGGTCTGTAATCACGTCTGATCCATCTTGTAGCTTTGCTTTGTATGGCCTCTAGTTTATGTATATTGTTGTAAGTATGTGGATCCCAGACGGTGTCGCAGTATTCTAAGTGTGGCCGAACAAGTGTTTTAAGCTAGAATTTTGATGTTGGCGTTACACTTGGTGAGATTCCAGCGCAGGAAGCCCAGGGCCTTATTAGCCTTTGTTCTGCATGAATGTGGATCATAATATATCAGCAGCATTAAAATGTTACATGGCAGACTGAGTGAAGCATATATTGGTTCGAAACGTGTGTTCCTAGGTATGCGGCGTTGTGATAGTTAAAGTGGACTGTCGTCCAAAAACGATGTGCTCCACATGTCCAGGCCCTATCAAAGTGTCTCAGAAATTGCGATTTCTGACTGTACAATATCTTTGGCTAAATACATAGATAAATATTTTATAAATGGTGTGTGCTGATAGGGGGGGGGGGGGTTGGAGGTATTCTGATTATGTAAATTGGTATTGAGGGTTTGATTGTTTTTCTTATTTTCGACTAATGTTGCTTTGAACAAAATATAAACACACATATACAGTATAAATAAATATATACAAAAATAAATAAATAAATACAAACTCTCCTCAGACTCCCTTAACAAACAAACAAACCCATAAAATCATACCCCCTTCAAGATAAATATGTACATGTTTTGGATATGTCTTGAGCAAATCATACCCCCTTCAAGATAAATATGTACATGTTTTGGAAATGTCTTGACCAAAGGCCGGTTACTCTTAGGTTACAGGTTCGCTATTGCTCGACCAGAATAAATCGACACCTGAATGGGATAAACAATATTATATTCGCTAAACTAATGAGGTAGGTGAAACGTCTTAAGGGAGCCCACCTCGCTTTTTTTTTCTCTTTCTCTCCCTCTCTCTTTGGCTTGTATCCATTCGGCCCCATTCAGCCTACTGTTTTAAGACGTTTATCCCCATCTAGATGTCGATTTTTTCCTGGCGAGAGATAGCGAGCCAGCATTGTATGGAGAAATCCGGCTTCGCCGGAGACATTGTTCTATCGAAAAATGTACAAATTTAGCCTGCTGTCAAAAACATTTAAAACAAATATGCTGGCTCGCTACCGCTCGCCAGCAAAAATGACACCTGCATGGGGATAAGCGTCTTAAAACAGTAGGCTTAATGGTGCCGAATGAATACAAGCCAGAGAAAGAGAGCAAAGGAGTGAACAAAGGCAGGTGACCCCCCTTAAGGTAAACAACACACCCATACAAAGGCAGGTGACCCCCCTTAAGGTAAACAACACACCCATACAAAGGCAGGTGACCCCCCTTAAGGTAAACAACACACCCACACAAAGGCAGGTGACCCCCCTTAAGGTAAACAACACACCCATACAAAGGCAGGTGACCCCCCTTAAGGTAAACAACACACCCATACAAAGGCAGGTGACCCCCCTTAAGGTAAACAACACACCCATACAAAGGCAGGTGACCCCCCTTAAGGTAAACAACACACCCACACAAAGGCAGGTGACCCCCCTTAAGGTAAACAACACACCCACACAAAGGCAGGTGACCCCCCTTAAGGTAAACAACACACCCACACAAAGGCAGGTGACCCCCCTTAAGGTAAACAACACACCCATACAAAGGCAGGTGACCCCCCTTAAGGTAAACAACACACCCATACAAAGGCAGGTGACCCCCCTTAAGGTAAACAACACACCCACACAAAGGCAGGTGACCCCCCTTAAGGTAAACAACACACCCATACAAAGGCAGGTGACCCCCCTTAAGGTAAACAACACACCCATACAAAGGAAGGTGACCCCCCTTAAGGTAAACAACACACCCATACAAAGGCAGGTGACCCCCCTTAAGGTAAACAACACACCCACACAAAGGCAGGTGACCCCCCTTAAGGTAAACAACACACCCACACAAAGGCAGGTGACCCCCCTTAAGGTAAACAACACACCCACACAAAGGCAGGTGACCCCCCTTAAGGTAAACAACACACCCACACAAAGGCAGGTGACCCCCCTTAAGGTAAACAACACACCCACACAAAGGCAGGTGACCCCCCTTAAGGTAAACAACACACCCACACAAAGGCAGGTGACCCCCCTTAAGGTAAACAACACACCCACACAAAGGCAGGTGACCCCCCCTTAAGGTAAACAACACACCCACACAAAGGCAGGTGACCCCCCTTAAGGTAAACAACACACCCACACAAAGGCAGGTGACCCCCCTTAAGGTAAACAACACACCCACACAAAGGCAGGTGACCCCCCTTAAGGTAAACAACACACCCATACAAAGGCAGGTGACCCCCCTTAAGGTAAACAACACACCCACACAAAGGCAGGTGACCCCCCTTAAGGTAAACAACACACCCATACAAAGGCAGGTGACCCCCCTTAAGGTAAACAACACACCCACACAAAGGCAGGTGACCCCCCTTAAGGTAAACAACACACCCACACAAAGGCAGGTGACCCCCCTTAAGGTAAACAACACACCCATACAAAGGCAGGTGACCCCCCTTAAGGTAAACAACACACCCACACAAAGGCAGGTGACCCCCCTTAAGGTAAACAAAGCAGGTGACCCCCCTTAAGGTAAACAACACACCCATACAAAGGCAGGTGACCCCCCTTAAGGTAAACAACACACCCATACAAAGCCAAACTGTTATACTGAGTCTCAGTTACTCTAAAGAAACACAAATATAAAATATCTGCAAATGCTCTAAACTGACTGATCCAATAAAACCTGTTCTCAAATGAATCTATCTATCTATCTATCTATCTATCTATCTATCTACTGTATATGCTCAGGCCCAATCCCCATGTTTCCTATTTTAATTTTTATTTTCTATTTCATTCTATTTTATTTTTTTATTTTTTTCAAATGAATCTACTAGAGACAAAAAATCCACCCAAAGAAAACTGAAGACGCAAACCCGTTCGACCTCAATATTATGTATAATCATAATTCATATTTCATACGATGATTAATGCAGATGTCCTTGAACTTCTTAAACTATGTCAAGGGCGTCATGTAACTCGAACATGCTAACATGTCACCTGCTTTATTTTCTATCCTTTTCTTTCTCTCTTTGGCTTGTATCCATTCGGCCCCATTCCGCCAACTGTTTTGAGACGTTTACCCCCATCCAGGTGTCAATATTTTCCTGGCGAGCGGCAGCGAGCCATCATATTTATATTTTTCTTTTGACAGCGAGCTAAATTTGTACATTTTTCGATAGAAAAATTTCTCCGGCAAAGCCGGATTTACCCATAGGCCTACAATGATGGCTCGCTATCGCTCGTCAGGAAGAATTCGACACCTGGATGGGGATAATCGTTTTAAAGCAGTAGGGTAAATGGGGCCGAATGGATACAAGCCAGAGAAAGAGAAAAAAAGGAGAGAACAAAGGCAGGTCACCCCCCTTATTATTTATTCGTTTTGATCAACTTTTATCATAAAATAAATTTATTTTAGGATTATCCCCTGGTGCACAGGTGTCAAACAGCTCTGTAAACATCTGGATCTAGTAGTCTGACGTAGGAAAAACAGTCGTTATACATTATTGGTCCATTCTATGTTTTAGGATATTTTTGACTTGTATTTCGGTCGGTAATTTTCAACATTTTCTTCTCTAAATTAAGTATGATGTATTGATTAAACCTTTGTTCAATCGTTTCTTTTATAATTAATGATAATTCAATTCATCAAGACTGGTTGACAAAGGTATGAAACGGTAATTAAGGTGGCCATAATTACATACTCTTAGCCAATAGTAGTTAAAAAATAAAATAAAAATTGGGATTGGGCCTGAGCATATAGATAGATAGATAGACAGACAGTTGTAATCTACATATCTATTTCCAGATGACATAATCCCCGAGAGGGATGGCCATGAATGAATCGCCTTCATATGCTACCATATGCCGAGGCAACTCACTCAATTCTCTAGCTTGTACCTGTTCACTGGGAGGGTTGCTTAAGGGAGCCCACCTCGGTTTTTTTTATCTTTCTCTCCCTCTCTCTTTGGCTTGTATCCATTCGGCCCCATTCAACCTACTGTTTTAAGACGCTTACCCCCATCAAGGTGTCCATATTTTCCTGGCGAGCGGTAGCGAGCCAGCATAATTATATATATCTTTGTTCTGACAGCAAGATAAATGTTAAATTTTTCGATAGAAAAATGTCTCCGGCGAAGCCGGAATTCTCCATACAATGATGGCTCACTATCATTCGCCAGGAAGAAATCGATACCTGGATGGGGATAAACGTCTTAAAACAGTAGGCTGATTGGGCCGAATGGATCCAAGCCAGGGAAAGAGAGAAAAGGAGAGAAAGATAAACAAAATCCGGTGACCCCCCTTAAGCTCAACCGCCCATTGGTGTGTACAATGTGTTGGGGTGCATGTGGGATACTATTGTACAATGTGTTGGGGTGCATGTGGGATACTATTGTACAATGTGTTGGGGTGCATGTGGGATACTATTGTACAATGTGTTGGGGTGCATGTGGGATACTATTGTACAATGTATTGGGGTGCATGTGGGATACTATTGTACAATGTGTTGGGGTGCATGTGGGATACTATTGTACAATGTGTTGGGGTGCATGTGGGATACTATTGTACAATGTGTCGGGGTGCATGAGGGATACTATTGTACAATGTGTTGGGGTGCATGTGGGATACTATTGTACAATGTGTTAGGGTGCATGTGGGATATTATTGTACAATGTGTTGGGGTGCATTTGGGATACTATTGTACAATGTGTTGGAGTGCATGTGGGATACTATTGTACAATGTGTTGGGGTGCATGTGGGATACTATTGTACAATGTGTTGGAGTGCATGTGGGATACTATTGTACAATGTGTTGGGGTGCATGTGGGATACTATTGTACAATGTGTTGGGGTGCATGTGGGATACTATTGTACAATGTGTTGGGGTGCATGTGGGATACTATTGTACAATGTGTTGGGGTGCATGTGGGATACTATTGTACAATGTGTTAGGGTACATGTGGGATACTATTGTACAATGTGTTGGGGTGCATGTGGGATACTATTGTACAATGTGTTGGGGTGCATGTGGGATACTATTGTACAATGTGTTGGGGTGCATGTGGGATACTATTGTACAATGTGTCGGGGTGCATGAGGGATACTATTGTACAATGTGTTGGGGTGCATGTGGGATACTATTGTACAATGTGTTAGGGTGCATGTGGGATATTATTGTACAATGTGTTGGGGTGCATTTGGGATACTATTGTACAATGTGTTGGAGTGCATGTGGGATACTATTGTACAATGTGTTGGGGTGCATGTGGGATACTATTGTACAATGTGTTGGAGTGCATGAGGGATACTATTGTACAATGTGTTGGGGTTCATGTGGGATACTATTGTACAATGTGTTGGGGTGCATGTGGGATACTATTGTACAATGTGTTGGGGTGCATGTGGGATACTATTGTACAATGTGTTGGGGTGCATGTGGGATACTATTGTACAATGTGTTGGGGTGCATGTGGGATACTATTGTACAATGTGTTAGGGTACATGTGGGATACTATTGTACAATGTGTTGGGGTGCATGTGGGATACTATTGTACAATGTGTTGGGGTGCATGTGGGATACTATTGTACAATGTGTTAGGGTGCATGTGGGATACTATTGTACAATGTGTTGGGGTGCATGTGGGATACTATTGTACAATGTGTTGGGGTGCATGTGGGATACTATTGTACAATGTGTTGGGGTGCATGTGGGATACTATTGTACAATGTGTTGGGGTGCATGTGGGATACTATTGTACAATGTGTTGGGGTGCATGTGGGATACTATTGTACAATGTGTCGGGGTGCATGAGGGATACTATTGTACAATGTGTTGGGGTGCATGTGGGATACTATTGTACAATGTGTTAGGGTGCATGTGGGATATTATTGTACAATGTGTTGGGGTGCATTTGGGATACTATTGTACAATGTGTTGGAGTGCATGTGGGATACTATTGTACAATGTGTTGGGGTGCATGTGGGATACTATTGTACAATGTGTTGGAGTGCATGTGGGATACTATTGTACAATGTGTTGGGGTGCATGTGGGATACTATTGTACAATGTGTTGGGGTGCATGTGGGATACTATTGTACAATGTGTTGGGGTGCATGTGGGATACTATTGTACAATGTGTTGGGGTGCATGTGGGATACTATTGTACAATGTGTTAGGGTACATGTGGGATACTATTGTACAATGTGTTGGGGTGCATGTGGGATTCTATGGTACAATGTGTTGGGGTGCATGTGGGATACTATTGTACAATGTGTTAGGGTGCATGTGGGATACTATTGTACAATGTGTTGGGGTGCATGTGGGATACTATTGTACAATGTGTTGGGGTGCATGTGGGATACTATTGTACAATGTGTTGGGGTGCATGTGGGATACTATTGTACAATGTGTTAGGGGTGCATGTGGGATACTATTGTACAATGTGTTGGGGTGCATGTGGGATACTATTGTACAATGTGTTGGAGTGCATGTGCGATACTATTGTACAATGTGTTGGGGTGCATGTGGGAAACTATTGTACAATGTGTTGGGGTGCATGTGGGATACTATTGTACAATGTGTTAGGGTGCATGTGGGATACTATTGTACAATGTGTTAGGGTGCATGTGGGATACTATTGTACAATGTGTTAGGGTGCATGTGGGATACTATTGTACAATGTGTTGGGGTGCATGTGGGATACTATTGTACAATGTGTTGGAGTGCATGTGGGATACTATTGTACAATGTGTTGGGGTGCATGTGGGATACTATTGTACAATGTGTTGGAGTGCATGTGGGATACTATTGTACAATGTGTTGGGGTGCATGTGGGATACTAATGTACAATGTGTTGGGGTGCATGTGGGATACTATTGTACAATGTGTTGGGGTGCATGTGGGATACTATTGTACAATGTGTTAGGGTGCATGTGGGATACTATTGTACAATGTGTTGGAGTGCATGTGGGATACTATTGTACAATGTGTTGGGGTGCATGTGGGATACTATTGTACAATGTGTTGGAGTGCATGTGGGATACTATTGTACAATGTGTTGGGGTGCATGTGGGATACTATTGTACAATGTGTTGGAGTGCATGTGGGATACTATTGTACAATGTGTTGGGGTGCATGTGGGATACTATTGTACAATGGTGCATGTTACAATGTGTTAGGGTGCATGTGGGATACTATTGTACAATGTGTTGGGGTGCATGTGGGATACTATTGTACAATGTGTTGGGGTGCATGTGGGATACTATTGTACAATGTGTTGGAGTGCATGTGGGATACTATTGTACAATGTGTTGGGGTGCATGTGGGATACTATTGTACAATGTGTTGGAGTGCATGTGGGATTCTATTGTACAATGTGTTGGGGTGCATGTGGGATACTATTGTACAATGTGTTGGAGTGCATGTGGGATACTATTGTACAATGTGTTGGGGTGCATGTGGGATACTATTGTACAATGTGTTGGAGTGCATGTGGGATACTATTGTACAATGTGTTGGGGTGCATGTGGGATACTATTGTACAATGTGTTAGGGTGCATGTGGGATACTATTGTACAATGTGTTGTGGTGCATGTGGGATACTATTGTACAATGTGTTGGAGTGCAAGTGGGATACTATTGTACAATGTGTTGGGGTGCATGTGGGATACTATTGTACAATGTGTTGGAGTGCATGTGGGATACTATTGTACAATGTGTTGGGGTGCATGTGGGATACTATTGTACAATGTGTTGGAGTGCATGTGGGATACTATTGAACAATGTGTTGGGGTGCATGTGGGATACTATTGTACAATGTGTTGGGGTGCATGTGGGATACTATTGTACAATGTGTTGGGGTGCATGTGGGATACTATTGTACAATGTGTTAGGGTGCATGTGGGATACTATTGTACAATGTGTTGGGGTGCATGTGGGATACTATTGTACAATGTGTTGGGGTGCATGTGGGATACTATTGTACAATGTGTTAGGGTGCATGTGGGATACTATTGTACAATGTGTTGGGGTGCATGTGGGATACTATTGTACAATGTGTTGGGGTGCATGTGGGATACTATTGTACAATGTGTTGGGGTGCATGTCGGATACTATTGTACAATGTGTTGGGGTGCATGTGGGATACTATTGTACAATGTGTTGGGGTGCATGTGGGATACTATTGTACAATGAGTTAAGGTGCATGTGGGATACTATTGTACAATGTGTTACGGTGCATGTGGGATACTATTGTACAATGTGTTAGGGTGCATGTGGGATA
Source organism: Paralithodes platypus (assembly GCA_032716605.1). NCBI lineage: Eukaryota > Metazoa > Arthropoda > Malacostraca > Decapoda > Lithodidae > Paralithodes > Paralithodes platypus. The sequence continues at coordinate 11,137,199 of CM064560.1, read as the reverse complement.
CTATTGTACAATGTGTTAGGGTGCATGTGGGATACTATTGTACAATGTGTTGGGGTGCATGTGGGATACTATTGTACAGTGTGTTGGGGTGCATGTGGGATACTATTGTACAATGTGTTGGGGTGCATGTGGGATACTATTGTACAATGTGTTACGGTGCATGTGGGATACTATTGTACAATGTGTTGGGGTGCATGTGGGATACTATTGTACAATGTGTTGGGGTGCATGTGGGATACTATTGTACTGTTGCAATGGCTGTGGATGTGAATGTAGTCTGTAACCAATGTAAGCAGCTCGAACCTACTGATCAGGTGCTAACGTGTACATGTGTACATGCGACACTGGTCTACCTCACCTGTAATGTCCGCCAATGAAGCTAAGGTTATGGAAAGCCCTGCTTGTTCGTCAATAAACCTATGGTGCTTCGACGGGGGATCGAACCCGAGTCTCCCACGCACGAGGCGAGTGGGGTACCGCTTAGCCATACTGGCTCCCTAGTGGTAATAATTCTAAATATATATTGTGTTTCTATGTGAGTGAACTGCCTTTAGCGAGTGCCTCCCCCAGAGTTGAAAGAGTGACAGGGCTAAAATCAAGTGACGTTCGAGCCAAAACGCCTGGACACATGGAGTTTGAAGCAATTTAAGTCATAGGAAGAGGACAAGACTGATCCTGGGAGAGAGTTCCAAAGCTCAGCTGTTGAATAGAAGAAATACTGAGAAAAACGTTTCACTCTTGGGTTGGAGAGTTGCACAGAAGGGATAAAACGGTAAATAACTATTAATATACCCAATACAAATGCAAGCACACACACACACACACACACACATTTACACACACACATACAGTATATTCAGAGACATATTGAACATAAGCGTTTAACTATGTATCTCATCACCTAGCTATCTATATACAGTATATATGTACAGTATTTCAATATAGTTATCATCATCTCTCTCTCTCTCTCTCTCTCTCTCTCTCTCTCTCTCTCTCTCTCTCTCTCTCTCTCTCTCTCTCTCTCTCTCTCTCTCTCTCTCTCTCTCTCTCTCTAATTAAAATTCAATTCAGATTCAAATTCTTTATTTTGCCTATAAACAAATTACATAGTATAATATTAATATATTATGTCCATGCAATGTAAAGGCTGAGCTCATGAAATACACTATTTGTTATGAGCTCAATAAATAGTTATACATTATATACTACGGGAAAACAGTGCACAATACATACATAATACATAGTCTGATATCTAGTGATTAAGGGGACAATGGTTACTTTTGGGCTTTATGTATTTATATAGTAATTTAGTTTTTAGTTTCCTCCCTAGACCTTCATCAAACTTAAAAAAGCATCCATGAGATCCCTCTTCAAGATTAATTTGCACAGTTTTCGGTAGAAAAATGTCACGGCCGATTACAGGCTCGCTATCGCTGGCCAGGACAAAATTCGACACCTAAAGGACACGAATTGTCTTAATATTTACAAAGATATGGATCGAAAATTCTTAAAATCGACCAACTAATGAGGCAAGCATCTTAAAATCTGAAAACTAATGGGGCTAAAGATGAGGAAGAAAGAGGTCCAGAAGAACGGCCCATCTCCCCTTAAAAGAATAACTATTTAGCTCATTGGATATTTTTATGTTATGAGTAATTATTTTCAAATTGAATCAACATAACAGTATACTGTATATTGCATCAGTATCTAATTTCGTTATATATATTTTTCGTTTTGATCTTAGGGGAGCCCACCTCGCTTTTGTTTTAGCTTTCTCTCCCTCTCTCTTTGGCTTGTATCCATTCGGCCCCATTCAGCCTACTGTATTAAGACGTTTACCCACATCCAGGTGTCAATATTTTCCTGGTGAGCGGTAGCGAGCCAGCATATATATATTTTTGTTTTGACAGCAAGCTAAATTTGTACATTTTTCGATAGAAAAATTTCGAAGCCGGATTTCTCCATACAATGCTGGCTCGCTATGGCTCGCCAGGAAGAAATCGATACCTGGATGGGGATAAACGTCTTAAAACAGTTGGCTGAATGGATACAAGCCAGGGAAAGAGAGAAAAGGAGAAATAAATAAAAAAATCCGGTGACCCCTCTTAACGGTTACTTGGTTGGTGATAGTTTTAATTCATCAGGCAACGTATTCCACATTAATTCATCAGGCAACGTATTCCACATTAATTCATCAGGCAACGTATTCCACATTAATTCATCAGGCAACGTATTCCACATTAATTCATCAGGCAACGTATTCCACATTAATTCATCAGGCAACGTATTCCACATTAAACAACTAGAATTATCAACAAATATTTTAAATTTTTCAGTCCGTGGTTTAGGGGGTCTTAATGAGTTAATATTTCGTAAATTGTGTGGCTTTCGAGTACATTATTTCCTATGCTGATAATAATGTTTTGGTTATGCTGCTTATTTCCTGCAAATGTTAGATAATGAGTTTTAAATGCATTAAGGGATAATCTATTTGCTAAGAGCCAAGTAGAAATATTATTTAGTTCAATGTTCATAGTATGTTCTAGGGTTACTAAATCTGAATCGGAGTGAAAAACATTGGTGTCGTCTGCAAACAAAATTAACTTCAAGATACTGGATGAATAAACAAAGTCATTAATATAAATATGAAAGAGTAAAGGCCCCAAAGTTAATCCTTGTGGTACACCAGTGGATACAAGTTCATTACAGGATCTGACTCCGTTAATATCAGTGAATTGTTGTCTCTCAGATAAATAGCTCAAAACCAGGAAAATTCTCTATCTCTTATCCCATAATGTTCCAATTTACAGATCAAGATGTCATGATTGATAGTGTCAAATGCCTTCTTCAGATCCAGAAAAATATCCATTGTATATTTCCCTCGGTCAAGATTTAGCATAGTATTATTATAACAATTTATAAGTGCAATTTGTGGGGAATAATTTGTCCTAAAGCCAAATTGGCATTCGGTCAATACATTGTTTGTCTCTAGAAACACCAGCAGTCGATCATACATTGTTTTCTCTATTATTTTACTTATCGTTGACAGTATTGACATTGGGCGGTAATTTGAAACTTGAAGTTTATCACCGCATTTGTGTATTGGTAGGATTTTAGCTATTTTCAAGAAATATTCCACTACAAAAAAAAAAAAAAAAAACATAAATAAAAATGTATCAACTCTGATACTGCGCGGGCCAGACAGAAATGTGTTGCTTTATAAACTTAATATGTACCGTATCTCGTCATAAACTTAATATGTACCGTATCTCGTCATAAACTTAATATGTACCGTATCTCGTCATAAACTTAATATGTACCGTATCTCGTCATGTCCAGGCCTAGATTCCTTCAAATATGTATGTACCGTATCTCGTCATAAACTTAATATGTACCGTATCTTGTCATAAACTTAATATGTACCGTATCTCGTCATAAACTTAATATGTACCGTATCTCGTCATGAACTTAATATGTACCGTATCTCGTCATAAACTTAATATGTACCGTATCTCGTCATGAACTTAATATGTACCGTATCTCGTCATAAACTTAATATGTACCGTATCTCGTCATAAAATTAATATGTACCGTATCTCGTCTTAAACTTAATATGTACCGTATCTCGTCATAAACTTAATATGTACCGTATCTCGTCATAAACTTAATATGTACCGTATCTCGTCATGCCCAGGCCTAGATTCCTTCAAATATGTATGTACCGTATCTCGTCATAAACTTAATATGTACCGTATCTCGTCATAAACTTAATATGTACCGTATCTCGTCATAAACTTAACCCCTTCAGACTCATATGACACAGAGGTTGCCAGATTAGCAATAAGAAATAGAGTTCTCTCACTCTTATAATTACCTCTCCAAAATTAGTTTTCTGCCCACAACTAACTCAAAGACAACTGCAGAGGTTGAAGTAACTTAACAAAATATTTCTAAATACCCCTGATAGTAAAAAAGGCTTTAAAGTATCCCTAATAGGCTCAAAATTGCGTCATATGTCGGAGAGGGTTAATATGTACCGTATCTCGTCATGCCCAGGCCTAGATTCCTTCCAATTCTTAAGGGGGGTGACCTGTTTTTTTTCTCTTCAGCTTACTGTTTTAAGCCGTTTATCTCCATCCAGGTGTCAATTTTTACCGCTCGTCAGCATATTTTCTATAATGGTTTTTTTGTCAGCAAGCTAAATTTGTACATTTTTTGACAGAAAAAGTTCTCCGGCGAAGCTGGATTTCTCCGAACAATACTGGCACGCTATCGCTCGCCGGGGGAAAATCAACACCTGGATGGGGATAAATGTCCTTAAACTGTAGGCTGAATGGGATGGAATGGTAAGCCAGAGAAAGAGAACAAAAACCAGGTGACCCCCCTTAACTATATCAGCCACCTCCTCTGGTGTTGTTGGTGATAAATGGGAGTTAGGGTAATTACCATTAACCCTTTCACCACCATGACGTAAGTTTCATCATATTCTGGTTACCATTAGACGATTTTCTTTACTTTATAATCTACCCCTACGACTTAAAGGGGTTAATACGATCTCAATATACCCTCTGATTAACATAGGTTATTCTTAAACTGGATAAAATCGTCTAATGTTAGCCAGAATTAAAGGTAAAAATGCGTCATGGTGCTGAAGGGGTTAAGATATTGCATGGGTGAAACATTGCAAGCAGGTAAACTGCGGTCTAATTTTTCACGGACTGTAGAACAAATAAGTGGTAATGTAATTGCATATTTTTTAAGGGTCGGATTCCAGCTGTTCTGCAATAATCAATTTATCAATGTTAGTTGTTTTATTGTGTGATGTCTGCATCAACTCGTTAATGACTCCCCACACCGCTTTACTGTTACCAAAGGCTGATTCCAATTTGGCTTTGTAGTAGTTCTGTTTTGCATTATTTAGTTTATTGGTAACCATATTCCTGTATTGTCTATAATGTTGTCCATAGGTTATAGGTTTCTTTGTGAATGTCTTATACAGGTTATGTCTAGTTTTGATAAGCATAGATAGTTCTTTTGATACCCAAGGTTTATGTATTTTTTTCGCTGGGATTCGGAGAGTTATAAAGGGAAGATGCTTCTCAATAGCTTGCATAATACATTCCACAAAACATGAATAACTCCTATTAATATCATTGTCAAATTGATTACGACAAAATAATTCTTACAGAGTGGCACACAGATCGGTTGTGTTCAGGTTTTTATAATCTCTGTAGGTGATAGTGTTGTGAGTTAGCGTGTATTGTGCACCACGTGCACCACGACCTCACCATCGAGACGGCTATCACCGGACCTCAGAAGAAAACAAACATTGTGTGAGCCCTTCTTGCCCTCAGTCATAGCAACACAGGAGTAGCAGCCAAAAGAGACACAACCTCAGCCACCAATACTCAGGTATCGACAACATTTGTAATTATCCGCTTTTTGGCCAAAGAGGTATGCTCGAAGCTATCAAACCTCCTCTAAGGCTCGATGCTCACACTAGTAACTCGGTGCTACTAAACCCTCAATGAGGCTCAAAGCTCACATAATTGAGCTCGATGCAAGTAACCCTCCAGAGAGGCTTGATGCTCACAAAGATAAGCTTGATGCTATCAACTCCCAGTGAGGCTCGAGGCTCGCATAACTGGGCTCGAAGCTAGTACCAGTAAGCTCGATTAAAAAAAAACACCTGTGGGCTCGATGCTTACAAAGATAGGCTTGATGCTATCAGCTTCACAGTGAGGCCCGAGCAAGAAGGATCTAATAAGGAGAAGTTACCCTCTGCTTTTGGTTGTAGGCCCCTGATACTTACACCCTCTAACGACAAGCACCCACCAATAGAGAACGGTTAATTTCGAACAGTAACTATACAGTTTATACCCCTCACTAGAGAATGTACGTTCTTTAGGAAACGGTTATATTCGAGCTGTAACTATACAGTTTCTAATATCTACACCACTTCTGCGAGACCTTCCAAGAAAAAGAAGTCCCCAGACTCTACAACACTTAAAATAAGCAGTTCGAGCCCTTCCACATTGCCTAAAAATATCAAGACACCCTATATATGATTTCTTCTATGTGTATGAAGGAGACAGAAGGCAAGCTGCCTGTAACGAGTGTCTCCCCAAGAGCCAAAAGAATGACAAATAGCGAAATTCAAGGGACTTTGGGGTCAAAATGCCTGGACACACGAAGTTTAAAGGTGGGGGCTCATGGGTTGAGATAAACATGGAATGATAATCGCCAAGCTGTACATAATTATCTTGCAAAATGCAATGGCACTGAAATAATTATTAACAATAGTATAAAGGATTTTGTGGATCGTCTATACCGGGCCTGTGACGTCACAAGAGTGTAAGTCCACCATCCAGTCTAGGATAAGGATACTGGTGTGACGTCACTATGACGTCACAGGCCCGGTATAGACGATCCACAAAATCCTTTATACCATTGTTAATAATTATTTCAGTGCCATTGCATTTTGCAAGATAATTATGTACAGCTTGGCGATTATCATTCCATGTTTATCTCAATCCATGAGCCCCCACCTTTAAAGCAGTCTAAAGTACCCTCTTAAGTCGTGAGAGAATCATTGAGTCCTCCCCCTAACCCCGAAAAATCACTTATGAAACATAAATCCAGCCTCGTCTTTTCGAGTCTCTTATTGCGCTCCCATATACTGTATAATTCCCCTAGGATAACAAAACGTCCCTTATTTAATAAACGTGTATTATCATTGGACATTCCCGAGTGAAACTAACTAAAGATATTTAATAGCAGGACTATAATATGTACACTACAACATACTGAAGTAACAATATTCGCTTAGTGATTTTATATAAGGTACCCTTTCCAACGTGGTCGAAAATGTAACACGGCCATGAAAGAAAACCTTCTTGAAGATCAGGCGTGTGAGCAGACTAAGTTATTTGTGTAAACATTCAATCTCCATTTAATTAAGTTCCTGTGAGAATACCTAATACCCGCAGAATACCTATGCAACCTCAGATTCACTGATGACATAGTTCTTTTCAGTGACTCTGGAGAAGAGTTACAACAAATAATAGAAAATTTAAACAGAGAAAGCCTTAAGTTAGGACTGAGAAGAAATAAACAGATTATGTTTAATCATCGTATTCAACCACAACAAATAAAATTAGAGGATGAAGTGATAGAAGCAGTTGAAGAATACATATACCTAGACCAGGTTATATAGGCAAACCCAGATCACTCTAAACAAATAAAGCGAATTATAGGCATGGGGTGGAGTGCATTTTGTAAATGAAAAGCAAACTAATCTTTTCATTAAAAAAGAGAGTATACAATCAATGTATCCTACCTGTACTAATTTATGGATCTGAAACTTGGAGTATAACAATGTCTAAAATGTAAACTTAGGAGTGCCCAAAAAAGAATGGAGACGAAAATGTTAGACATAACTTGGAGAGACAAGAAGAGAGCCTCTTGGATAAGATAACAAACAAAAGTAGAAGATATTCTCAGTACAATAAAATAAGAGGAAATGGACATGGGCTGGGCATATATTTAAAAGAGATGATAATAGATGGACAACTAGAGCAACAGAATGGGAACCTAGGGATGGAGCTAGAGGAATGGGTAGACAGAGAACCAGATGGAGGGATGAGATCCGAAATATTACTGAGGTAGGATGGACAGGTTAACATCTAACTGGTTAGAGTGGAAACGTTTGGGAGAGGCTTTTGTCCTGCAGTGTCCTGTGAGACCACTTCCATTACTTATGATTGCATAACATCTTTGTATAATATTGTACTATTCAGTGAAACTATTTACGAGGTCCTAAAAACTCACATATATATCTGATTCCATAATCACTTTGTATCTAATTTGTGTATTAGTATCATTACTTGTAGAAGATAAGTGTATGTAAAGTGATAAGTCACGAGATCCTTATAACTTCTCTATGTGTGGATGAATAAAACATTGGCTTGTACTTGATTGTATAACTCATCTTGTGTATATATTGTGTATGTATATTGAATTACTGATTTCATCTCGTTTAGTGGATCCACAAAACTTGTTTTGTCTAGCATAACAGTCATGTATTATTCTAGTTATAAGCTTAGACGACATTATTTAGATTAGGAAGGTTCTGTGTTATGTGGGAAGGTCGAACAAAATGTTAATTGTGAGATTATTCCTAAGCTGAATAATATCATCTATGTTAGCCAGAATATTAGGAAACCGGCATTCCCATACTAAAAGAGTTAATATTCTTCTAAATGTTATCAATTATGACGAGTCTAGAACTATTTACCCTTAGCCTCTTTAAACTGCATGCGGGCTGGAGCAAACTGGTTGTAAATTTCCCTGCCTATTTACTGTTTAACCTTTTCCAAATGGTAAAAATATCAACTCGATTGTTCTTGTTCTTATTAAGCCATGAGCAGTTGAGATTCGTGAATTCTAGACTAGTCATTATGGATTAACTAATTATTCCTTCAGTGCAAGCCCCAACACTCTGGGGAATAATGTAGTTGAAGGGGTGTGTATTTGTTCACGCTAAACGGGTCATCACACGAGAGCTTATATTGTATACTATTAATTATCAAAGATTTTCCAAGTAACATTTCTTGACCTTTTTGCAATGTTATTAGGAACTATGCGAAAAAAGAAAAAAAAACATAGGTTACAACAGTATTCAACCTTCAGCACAAACCCCAACACTATGGGGAATTATATGGTTGAAGCCGGAGGGTGTTGGTCTATTTATGAGTGTTAAATGGGAATTCATATATTAATAATTTAGTTACCCATGATTTGTAAGTTTCTTTAACGACACAGACATAGAAAACTACAATATTGTATGGGTAACTAAGTAATATTAGTTAAATATTCTAAAAAATATATATATTTGAATATAGTTAAAGCAGTTAAATGAATCATTATCCCATTTGTTATAAACACACTTAATTTATAAGGGATAAAAGGTCGGTGTGGATATAACTTAAGCCACGACAACAAAAACATGCTAGGTAGGCTTAATGTAGATATTTTAGTCGAAGTGAGTATAATACATATACCAGCTCTGGCAATCCTCTAGTTCATTCTTTGTCAACTCTTGACAGCGAAAACATCTAATTTCATATAGCTCCTCCAAACTGAACTTGCCCATTAATTATCATATACATATATACATACATAGGCCTATATAATATATACTGTTAGATTCATATAGCACAATGACTGTCATTAAAAGATTTGTGGATCGGGTCATTCGCTTCTACCCGACCATAGTTTTGCTGTTCATTGCCTTAAGGTATTTGGTGAAGTTGGGTATCAGGAGCATGCTTAAAAAATAAGAAATAAATTTTAATTTAGTTGTATGGATTTAGATTTTATAATTTATGTTTCTTGGATTTGATAATTTGTTTCGGTGATTAGTATATATATTAAATGTTATTGAACGTATGGAAATACTATTGTTAAGTGTTTAAAAGGAAGTAAGAGCATTTTATTTAGTTTTATGGGTGTAGGGTTTCTCTTTTGTTTCGTGGCTTTGGTATTTTGTTTCTGTGAATATGTTTCGGTTTAGCCGATTCGTTTAACTGTATTGTTCTTATAGAAATGTTTTGTTTCGGATCAATTGTCAGAGTTTGTGTACAATACAGAAATATTATCACAGTATTACTTATTTAATTTGTACCCTATGTATAAATGTGTACTCTTATAGACATGTGGTCAATTCATCTTAGGTTACTTGTCTATCTATGGAGCTGGCATTCAGAAAAGAAAATGGGGTTAGATATCATCTGTGTTATGAGATGTTAGCCCGTAATCCTAGATAAACCTTAACATGGTCGGTGGTAATACTCAATATGGTTGCGTCGTCTTCCTACCAAGTCAATATGACACGCTTTTTGTTGTTATAGCAATGCGAGTACTGTAATAATTCTCCAGTAAGCTATTTCTTATCACAATTACAGCAATTATAGCGTATCATATTTATTTACTGTTGTTATGCCACGTTTACAAATAACGTGAGATAGTCTGATTGTGATTATTATTATTATTATTATATGAGATGCCGAAGTCTCCAACCAGGGTGCAGAAATACCATCAAGATCAATCCACACAAAACACCCGGAGGCACTGGAGAGAGACTGCGGCAACTTAGGAAAAAATAAAAACATATACTGTATACTGTACTGTACATAATTACACATATTAAACTTAGGGATTCCCAACTTAGGGATCAGCTTTTATCGTTAACTTAGGTACCTCTCCACTGGGTGAGGACTGGCCTTAATTCTCTTAATCAACACACAAGTAACGCACTTACCATGTGCTAACCACCAATGTATTGCTTCTTTCACATGTGTAAGGCCAACATATCAGCAAATTGATTATTGGTTGAGGTATTTCTACAGAATTACAAATTCTCAATTCCTAGGTTTCTTTTTTCCTTTCATGCAAAAGGTATTGATTTAAACCAACATCAATATCGTGAATGAGTAACGATAACAGCTGTAATCTGTGCCTCAAGATTAACTATATTAGACCAGAATAGATAGATTTTTATCATGTTTAGCTCTTAACAAATGATGTTAATCAATTTAGGGAATATATCTTGAGCCGGGTAAAACAGTTTTCTTAACCCATTGAAGATTATGACGTTTTTTGAAAGTTTAGTTTGGGCATCATCAGAAGATTTTATTCAAAGTTGGAATGGGATACGGACGTCAGAGGGTTGATTAGGCCAGTCTTTGTCCATATAACTCCCACAGATCCTTCCTTACCTATACAGGGTGTCCCGCAAGTTTTGTCAAATACTCCCAGAGATGAAAGATTAAGTAATTCTTAGTAAAAACTTTTATATACTCATAGACTTTTTGGGGCATTGTTTTGTAGTTATGGACCCTTAAAGTCGACATTTTTTTTTTTTTTTTTTTTTAGTTTCTAATTTTTTTTTTTTTTTTTTAGTAAGATGAGGATAGGAAAACAAACTATAAAGTGTATTATGAAGCATGGCATCAATACTTCAAACTGACACTAAAAACTTCCCTACATCGTACTTCATATTCCCTTGGCATGGAGTTGAATATTACAAGAAACCAACGAAACTTAATTGTAAGCTCATCATCACGGAAAGAAGAAAGGAGCTACAGAGAATGTTTTTTATTTGCATTAAGTATTGGTACCATGCACCATCATACAGCATTTAACGTTATCGCTATTCATTTTCATTACTCGGAAAATTGGTTTAAACTGACAGAAAACATACAAATCCCCTCCTTTTGGCATGGGAGTTTTTCGTGAATAGTCAGGTTTACCCCTTTGTTTCCTCTAAATGAAGGAAATGGATTGTAAATTGAGTTGTGTATGATGGAATATGGTATAGATACATTAAAGAGGCATAACAAACTCCTCTGTAGCTTTCTTCAACTGCCCATGGCAATGCAGTGAATATGCAATTTTGTGTTTTTTTTTGTAATATTCAACTCATCTTCACAGGAAAATGAAGAAAGATACAGAGTATTTGGTTGGTGTTTCTATGAAGAAATGATACAATACATTATGTTATACTACTTATTTGCTTCTCTATACCATGTTATTAGATGGAAAACTGCTTTAAATGTGACCGAGACACACAAAAATTTCCACTTAATTGGATCATAATAGAAAAATAATGCCCTCCAAAGACTATGTGTATAGAACTTTTGTTTTATTCAGAATGACCTCATCATTCATTTCTGGAAGTATTTAACAAAACTCGCGGGACACCCTGTATATTATTGTCTAATTAAAACTAGAATTATATAAATATCGTAATGCATCAAGACGTGACAGGGTTAATTTCCTGAGGAATATAAGCGTAACTGGATAACACGTTGTGACATAACAGGAAATTCACTTGTTCATTCCCTACTATACATTCATATGTAAGCCTCATACTATATGCTTCCTGTTAATTAATTAATTAATTCCAGTACAGGTCTACACTATTCTCATATTAACAGCTTGAGAATTAGGAGTCATTTTGACAACATATTTTGACTATTAATAGACGATCTTTTACAACTTATAGGAAGGCGCTTGGCCCATCAAAATGAAAATTCTAACTCTATTATTATGTTACCTCGACCAACCGACTTTACTCCTAAACTCAATTAATGAAATCAACAAATACATATGGCAGTCCAGGGACTCGAACCTAGGATGCTCACACCAAAATTCAGTGAATTTATCCATTGCGCTACGAAGACAGTTAAAGAATGGTGGACAAGCCTACGATTTATTATGCAGTTTCGAATCCTGCATATCAATCTAAGCATGTACACAATTCCAACTGCGCTATCATAGGCTATGGATAGATGAAAGGAAAGAGTAATTAATGGGGCCTTACCCCTAAGGAAGGCAGATGGATACAAAACATGTTATATCAACACTGATCGTATCTACACGTGTGGTGAGCTGGTAAACAGGAGGAGCGGGTGGGTTTGAAAGGTTTGAATGGTTTATTAACTCGAGCTACCCCAAGTGGGTGTGGGGTTTGGGTGGTAGGGAGGGAGCCGGTAGGGTTGTTTGGTGATTTGCAATGCCATATGGAGACTCAGTTATTGACAATAATTGAGTATCTCTATTTCATTACGACAAAGCTTTACTTCATATGAAGTGAACTACAAGGACATTGTTTTCAGCTTAGGAAGGATCTGAGTTAAGTCAAATGGGTTCAATCACTCTATTTATTCAAACAGATCGTTCTTTAAGGTTCACTGATCCAGAAGCACACATTCTGTCAGTGGGATTCCCAGTCCCAACTTCCAGGGGCTGATCCTCCCTACCCTTTTTGGAAAGAAGTGCTGACTACTGACTGACTGACAGACCGTTCTTTAAGTCGAATAAAATAGTCTGATATTGACACGAATGAAGTAAAAAACAAGCTCTATGATATAAAGAAAGGGCTAACAACATATTGATAGGATATTCCAAATGTAATTTAGTATGATTAATGTTGTTGTGAAATATAAAAACATCATATGAAGTCAGGGTAACGTAACATAATTTTCCATAACTGAAAAGTGTCATTACATTACGTTACATTAACCCGTCCAGTACCGATGCTGTTTGTGGTATTTGGTTTCAGCTATAAGTAGACGATAATAAGAAGATAAGGAAAAATATGTGGCAGCTACGGGGATCAATTTATATAATATATAACGTCCAATTTGGTAGACGGCCTTCCGAAACTGAATAGAATCGACATTGTCAGAATATAATATAAGAGACGTCACCGGTGCTAGATGGGTTAATACACTCTAGCGCCACGCGATACTGAACTAATATGTAAAACTTATTAAGAACAAGGATGTCCAAATATCACGAAGCCAGTGAATAAGATGAAGGAATGATATGATGGGCCACAGTGGAAAGCATTAGACCTTCCAGTACCAGCGATGTATTTACTACTAGGACGTCTGTTTACCTTTCCTTATGGCTGAAGTTAGACGGTTTTACGTAGTTGAAGAAGGACCTACTTAATGCAGAGGGCATGTTGAGATCGCATTTCCACCTGCGAGATCAAGAGTTGCATTAACCAATACAGGGAATCGTTTAACGGTAGCCAGTGTATAACACAAATAAGTCTTGGGTCTCAAGGGGTTAACACAATTTTATGAAGATTAAACATTGATATTTGGTAACTAAAAGGATTAACTGACATGGTTTAAGGCCATATAATTGGTATACGTTCTTCCTAAACTGAATAGAATAACCTAATCGTAGTCAGAATATAATGAAAAGGATGTCACCGGTGCTGGATGGAATAACACTAATAAAATCCCAGTGCTAAGCCTTAGTCAATACTGCTCAGGAAAAATAATGGAAGTTAGATATCATCATGGGTTTATACGACAAGGGACCTTACAGTTCTTCGGTCAAATCTTATTTTTGTAATTGCCAAAAATATATTGTCTCTCCCTTTTAAAATGGTCAGAGTCTACATTTCACAACTGTGTTTACCTGCTCGTCATAGCTCAACAGGTTGGCCGCGAGATCACGACCTATTGAATAATCATTTATTTAGAACGCTAACTGCTTAACCCCTTCTGTACCGGCGACGTCTTTTAAATTTTACTCTAGCTATATTTAGACGATTTTGTGCAGTTTAAAAAGGATCTGCGCTAGTAAAAAATACTTAAGTGAGATAGTTCGAAGCCTGTTATGTTAATTGCTGGAGGCTCTTTTTAAACTCGGTAAAATCGTCTAATAGTAGCCAGAATAAAGTTACAAAGACAGCACCGGTACAGAAGGGGTAAATAATCATTATGTCCCAAGAGCTTGGCCGTGATAACCACTCAACCCTTTTTCTTCTTCGTCTTCTTCTTCTTCTTCTTTTTCTTCTTGAGTAGGACGACGAGCAGGTGAACGAAGGTGTGGAATGGTGGGGAAAATATAATTTACGTAATTTCAAAAGTAGCACTTGTCCGCGCAACCTCCCCAGAGTAAGACACGAGCAAAAGAATCCTGTAATTGAGGAGTAACTATTGTAGTTCTCTAGAATATCTCTTTCTGTACCTGTGACGTCCTTTTAAGTTTAATCTGGCTACATTCAGACGATTCAATTCCGTTTAAAAAGAGCCCCCAACAATTAACCCTTTTTACTACGACAGATCCTTCTTAAGCTGCAAACAAATCGTCTAAATACAGTATAGCTAGAATATAATTAAGAAGATGTCGCCGGTACAGAAGAGGTTATAACTGCCATATTAGGAGAGAGAGAGTTCTAATACAGTATAGCTAGAATATAATTAAGAAGATGTCGCCGGTACAGAAGAGGTTATAACTGCCATATTAAGACAGTATCAGAGAGAGAGAGAGAGTGAGAGAGAGTTCTAATACAGTATAGCTAGAATATAATTAAGAAGATGTCGCCTGTACAGAAGAGGTTATAACTGCCATATTAAGACAGTATCAGAGAGAGAGAGAGAGAGAGTGAGAGAGAGAGAGTTCTAAAACAGTATAGCTAGAATATAATTAAGAAGATGTCGCCGGTACAGAAGAAGTTATAACTGCCATATTAAGACAGTATCAGAGAGAGAGAGTGAGAGAGAGTTCTAATTCACGGTATTTTGTGGATTTACTAAAATATTGGCATTGATTGACTGCAAATGTGTTGTTTTGATCATGTCGTTTTCCATGTGTTACAAATGCAACAGATTACCACGTGTTAATAACAATTCGGATCATTATGATAATACATATAACAAAAAATGATGAAAGTATGTTATTGACCTACAAAAAAGTTGTCCCCTCCTTCCCCCACCTTCCGACCCCTAACAGCTCTCCCCCCTCCTCTCCCCCCATCACCCTCTACCTTCACAACCACACACCTCACAGTGTGCCATCTGTTGGCAGAGAGATGCACGTTTGTACAATTGGGGGTATTAAGTGTTGTCATAGATTCCAGTGGTTTTCGCTCAAAGTGTTATTGGTATCTTTATAGTTACTGGGAAAAGTGCTTATCCCTCAGAGTATTAGTCAGTGTCCGAAACTTTGTGAAATATCTGACAACACTTATTAACCTCGACTGTACACCTAAAATTCTTGAGTCTATGTGAGTCCCTAGTGACGGTGAGGCAGGAGAAGCGACAAGACTTTTGCCGCCGACTGTACAATCATAATTGACCGCAATTGGGAGGGAATACGAACATATGTTATCCTAATGGGTTATTCCTTCCTTATCTACACCATTATGCAGTCACTAGGAGTTGCCCTTGTTAATTTTGTTTAAAGGTTGTGCACAGGTGATAGGCTATATTAGTGTTGTTAATATGGAAACATTAATAAATATTGTTTACATATTTGTGTTAATGCTATACAGAGTGTTACAAGGTAGTAGGTTATAATGAGTGTAACAATAATATCCATATAATGAAGAGGTGTATTAAAAGGAAGGATCGATGGTTATATACTGTATGCTACTGTTAGGCCGCGTCCATACGAGCCTGAAACACGTCATGAAGCATGTTCGAAACACTGCTTGGGACATGTTTGCATTCATGTTCGAAGTATCTCGTTTGGACGTTCAAACTCGTAAACTTGTCTCTAGACCTGCTATCATCACTGTTGTGTACCTTTACTGCCGGGAACAAGTTTGGGGATAATCAGTTGACAAGAAGTAAACGTAGTGAGCGGACATTACGGAGGCCCGGTATGGAATGGACGAGGGAACTAATATTTCGTCTAATAGACTCTTACCGCTCGATTCTATACTCTGGTATCCCACTAACCCTGACCAAAGACATTATACATATTGACTATCCTTGCCCTGACTACAAGAATCGAAATATACAGTGTGATGAGTGGAAGGAGATCAGTGAGGAGATTAATGTGGACAGAGTGGAAGTTGTGAAGAAGATGGAGACTCTTACTGGTCAGTTTAGAAGGGAAGTGAAGAAAATTAAGGGTAAATCAGGAATAGGATCAGATGAGTACTTTAGGGGTAATTGGTTCGCCTTCAAGAGCCTGACATTCCTGCTGGATAACATGAATCCACGCTTAACATCAGATGCTGGAATGGAGGTAAGTATAATGAATGGCATTGACAGTTAACATTTATTTTACAGAATTCGTATATACACCCCATCGATGAATATTTGTACTGTTGGTGGATTTGTTTATATGAAATATTCATTGACAATCTATAGCACAGTCAATAATAACAATTATGTAGGTCAAACTAATAAATGTGGGAATGAGTTGTGTTACCGGGTGTACGTCGTGTTTACGTAAACAGTGAGTTAATGTCAAACAGCGGGGGTGTGGGGGCGGCAGCCCCCACCCATAATACTAGGATAGGTTAGGTAAGGTTGTTAGGTTAGGCTAATGTACTTTCAATGTGGTATAGCCTAGTAAACACTAGGTTAAACCTGGTTATAGGTAGGTGATACGCCCGATAACACAACTCTTGCCTAAATGTGTTTTAAATAATACAAATAATTATATATACCCACTTCCTGACATTATTTGGCATATATATATATATATATATATAATGTTTATATAAATGAAAGAGATTGAGATATAGTGTAAATGGGGAAATATGAAGCTAACTGTGCTAATCATAATTATCGGTAAATTGATACGGTGTGACAAGTCACGAGTTTTAGCATGTGTTTTTTATTTGTTTTGCATTTTTCTTTGATATACAGTGTTGTTTTATACCAAGGACTGTCGCAAATGAGTATTTACCCATTATTCAACAATCTAAAAACACGGCCCCCACTAGTGGGGAGGGCTATGAAGATCAGGGAAATTGCGGGGTAAAAGGGGAAAAATAGGGGTAATATGGGAAGAACTCTGAAAATAAAATATAGAAAAGTAAGAAAACTTTAAAATGTGAAAATCCAAGCCATGTTTTGCCACAGTTCCTTCACATTTACCAATTCTTTCACCCAACCCGATCTTATAAATTCAAAAATAAACATTGCAATTTCTCTGAACCAGGACCTTTCTAGAATTAATGAATGGGGACAAAAGAATCTAGTTTCCTATAATGCACAGAAAACCAAGTACATTCAATGTTCTAACCGACAGAATCTCACTGACTCCCATATATTTATTAATGATATAAATATTCCCACTTCCCCTAGTATTGACATTCTCGGTGTAACATTAACTACTAACTTGCATTATGTAAGAAGCATTGCTAAGAATGCCTCTAAAAAACTGGGACTCCTGTACAGAGTTCGAGAATTCTTCACTGACGAGCAGTTGGCCGTAATATATAAAAGTCATGTGCGTTCTCAGATGGATTACTGTTCACCTCTGTGGGGTGGAAGTGGAGTGGTTGCATTGAGGCAGTTGGACAAAATTCAAAATAAAGCTATTAGATTAATAAATAACCCTGCAATCACACAGGACCTTCCTACATTATCCAAACGAAGAAACGTTGCATCCCTTGCATTATTCTACAGATATTTTCACAGCAATTGTTCCGAGGAACTTGCTTCAATTGTGCCGCCTCTCCACATCTTTCCCCGTAGAACTAGGGCAGTTGAGAGTGCCCATGAATTTACACTTTCTCCTCCACAATGCAGAACTTCTGCTTATCAGAATTTATTTATCCCCAGAGCTACTACTCTTTGGAATTCACTTCCCTCGAATTGCTTTCCACTAACTTACAATCTACAAATGTTTAAATCCAGTTGTTACAAAATTGTTATGAATGGAGGATGCCTTTAGGCACATGGACCTTTTTGTTTTATCTGTGTTTTTCCTTCCTCCGTTCATTGTCTCTTAAAAAAAAAAAAAAAAACAAGTTGGCTCATATTTGAGTATTTTTCAGAGTACAAAAACCCCAAAATAGCGAAAAAAAAGTTGGCTCGGCTTTTGGCATTTTTCAAAGTAAAAAAACCCAGTAATTGAATTTTGAGAGTTGGCACGAGTTTTCATTTTTTTGAAACCCATTAAACCCCAAAATTTGAAAACCCGAGCCAACATTTGCCAAAACTTGGCTCGGGTTTAGCGATTTTTTGAAGTAAAAAAACACAGTAACCTAACCTAGAACATTGGATACAAGAATAACCCTTACCTACCAGCTAGTATGTGTCTCTAGTTTATCCCATACCTACCAGCTGATTCCTTGTCATGAACCTAACTAAGAAACCTAACCTAACCTAACCTAACCTAACCTAACCTAACCTAAAAGTAATACGTGGATAGAAACTAACCTTGACGTTATTTTGATGTGGGTGGAGTAGGTTGCAGTGAGCTGGGGTGATGGGAAGCGCGAGAACTGCGAGTCTGGAGAGAAGTGGAAGGCTCGTCCGTGGGCAATTTTAAAGGGGAGGGAAAATAAAATGTACGCAATTACCAAAGCAGCGCTGGATCGCGCAACTGTAAGGTCCCCGAGTAAGGTAGGAGGGGAAAAAAAAAAAATCTATAAAGCAGAAATCCCGTAAAACAGGACTTGTCATTATGCAGACAAGACTCTGTGTTTTACCCTATATCTCCCTTATAAAATATTTGCGACGGGAAGGACATATATAGGACTGAAGACTATTATAATAATAATAGTCTTCAGTCCTATATAATATATAATAATAATAAACGGTTTATTAAAGAATGGCAGCCTCATGAGCTGAAACTACACATTTTACAATTTAGTGGATGAACATGAGATGTACAGATATGAATTGGTAATCTCAGTTTACAAAAAAATAAAAAATAAATACAATAATGATGCAGGTGCAGAATACAAATTATCATAAAATAACCATGAGAGTAAGTGATATACAGTACATATAAACATTTATTTTACTTACTCATATACAGAACATACATATATACACGTACGTACGCACATACATACGCATACATATACATGCATATATAAGAACATAAGAACATGCAGTAAGTGTGCACATGTCCGTATACACAAACGCTCACGTATGCACACAAACATACATACATACAAAATCTGTTTTGGTAGGGTCAGGGTAAAGAGGTAAAGGGTAAAGAGGGAGCGGCATTCAAGTCTGTACAGGATGGGTCAGGTAAAGCCTACTACAATGGGAGGTTAATCCTCGGTAGTGTAGGTGTGTGTGTGTGTGTATATAACATACCAATAAGCTACACAAACATCGATGGGGCTTGTAACTGTGACACCGTAAAATCTTACCTAATTATCTAAGCATATCGATCTTGCCAGTGCACACGACCATGTTTACAACATTTTAAAGCTTTTTTGTCGGCAAGTTTACGAACATGTTTGGACGCATTAATCTAGCATGCTGTTCACAAGATCCTAGCAATGCCTCGGGCAATGTT
Organism: Paralithodes platypus; assembly: GCA_032716605.1. Classification (NCBI taxonomy): domain Eukaryota; kingdom Metazoa; phylum Arthropoda; class Malacostraca; order Decapoda; family Lithodidae; genus Paralithodes; species Paralithodes platypus. The sequence goes on along the minus strand of CM064560.1, from coordinate 11,117,387 downwards.
TTTGGCACTGTGCGGACACGGCTTTAACCTCTTGTCTTCACTAAAGTTTATAGGTCGTAATGAACTTTTCTTATTAACCCGGGAACTGCCGGAAGACTTTTAAGAGTTCCCCCGGCGGACTGCGGGAAGACTCTTAAGAGTAAGGCTTTTGAACACGTACCAAAACCGCAGGTTTATAGGCAGGCGGCTACAAATTGGTGTGGGTGTAGTACTACATGGCAACTCTCGATACCACCCCGCCACACGCGCGTCCCGCACTCGTGCAAGCACCACCGTGCCAGAACCCAAGCACTAGTCATGGAGCCCACGCGTCCCTCACGCTCGCACCCTGATGACACATCCAGCCCTCCTTCTGGTGGTGTCAGCCACTGTGGAAGGCAGAGGGTGGCTACCGGAAACCCTAGCTACCAGTACGACACGCCCTACAGCTCGGAGGACGAAGCACCAGCTCCAAGAACTTGAGAGGGTGATGATCTGTGTAAACTACAACGACCGGACCATAGGCTGGAACATAGACCTCGAAATGCCCAAGCACAACAGCCAGTAGCTCCTTCTCGACAACAGAGCAGCTCCCCTGGGCTGAATTGAACTTCTCCGACAGAAACTATCAGAATGCTCCAGCCCATCATCGTCCTCTTGCATAAGGACGGCACCAGCCCCCACACCACTAGCATCCGTTGCTAGTTGGAAAGGTAGGCTAAAGTCAGGGGCCCTGAGGATCGGGTGAGTGCACAACAGGCGTTTTACTACTCTAAATGCCTTCTCACACTCAGGCGCCCATTTGACTTTCTTATCCTTCCAGTTATCCTCCACCTGAGCTTGACTGTCCCATTCTCCTTCTCCACCTTGACTGCTAAACGTCATCACAGGCACAGTGAGAGGCTCAGGGGGGTGCCTCACATACTCCTTCATGAGATTAACGTGACATAACTGATTGCGCTTACGTCTGTCTGGAGCGGCCACCAAGGAATCCAGGTCCGATAGCCTCTCAACCACCCTATAAGGACCAGTGTACTTCGCGGATAAGGGATGACCTACAAGGGGCAGTAGAATCAACACCTCCTGACCCACGTGAAACTCCCTGAGTTTAACCTTGAGGTCGTACCTGTCCTTCATGAGGGCCTGAGAGCTAGTCAAATTACGGCCAGCCAACTCCAGACTGCGCAACATCCGTTCTCGACTGTCGAGGACATACTTGAGCATAGAACAAGGTTTATCTGCACCCTCCCATATTTCTTTAACCATATGGAGAGGCCCTCTGACACGGTGTCCAAAGACAAGCTCATTAGGGCTGAATCCCAAACTTTCCCCAGGTACCTCCCGTGCAGCAAATAAAACATATGGCAAGCCAAGATCCCAACCTTTCCCACCCTCAAAGCAACAACAACGAAGCACAGATTTTAAGGCTGAGTGCCATCGTTCTAACACACCCTGGCTCTCCGGATGATACGCAGATGACCCAACCGTAACAATCCCATGCTGCGGCACTGCTTGAACAAAGAGGTTAGAAGTGAAGTTGGATCCTTGGTCTGACTGAATCTCCCGCGGGTAACCATACTGGGAAAAATACACTAGCAAGTTTCGGACCACCGTCTTCGCTGACCCATTTCTCATAGGGTACGCGTCAGGGTACCTTGTTGCTACATGTCCCGACTGTGCATCACTGTCCTCCTCCAACTCGACAGCACCGGTACCACATTCAAGAACCTCCGGGTCTTCTAATTGCAATTTACGAATGTCCGAAGGAGCAAGCTTATCTAAGTGTTTGCGAAACAACTCATGCCCCCCTCCTACATTGAATTTAGCCTCCCGTTGCTCTCTCTCTCTGTATCATTGCTGTCTCTTCGTCTTTTTAAGCCCATCCTCTGCCTTCTTAGTAACAGTTAATGGGTCTTCTCTAGACTGGAAAATCGGTCCTAATAATGAGTCCCCGAGAATGTCCGTTGATACTAAACTCTCAACCGCATCAACTTTCGACTCCTTCTCGGTACCTTTCCTCCGCTTGTCTAAAGACTGTTGACCAGAATGTGACTCCCTGGATACAAGAGATCTGGTGACAACACACGCCATAGGTTGCACCGGACACTTCTCAACCCACTCCTGCTCCTCCCTACTCACGTCGGCCGGCTTCTCGGCAACGACCAAGAGTGGAGCCTCAGAAGTAGGCCCCGCAAAGTCGTTGCCGAGAAGGAGGTCGACGCCCCCAACAGGTAACTTCTCCACAATTCCTACATCCAGGTCACGAGTCACACCATCAACTTCCATCCTCATTCTTACAAGCGGGTATGACCTTGTTGCATTAACTCCCTGAACCACAACCACCCGCGCCGTATTTACAGGTTTACCAGTGAAATTCCTCAACAATGTTTGCGATGCCCCAGTGTCACGCAAAATTCTCACCTCATGTCTTCTACCCCCCCACTCCACACAACCGAGTCCCCTGTGGTCACTAAAGGCATCACGGACAGGGAATAAGCCTTCCGGATCCTTCTGCACTGGCAGTGTATTTACCTCGGAAGAATTGCCTCTAACAAACTCCGATGTCCTCTTGAACACTCCAATGCCGTGAGCAAAAGACACGGCTGCCGGAGGAGGTCGACTAGGGCACTCATTTGCCTTATGACCCTCCTGGTGGCACTTAAAATACATAAATTTCGGTTTCGGCTTATACTGTGATGTAAAAGGCCCCTGACTTGTCTTATACGGCGTGGTGTCAGGTTTGGATTCAGTTTTAGTTTCATTGCTCTTTTGTTTAAATGTGTCATTGCTACGGGGAGGGGGAGGATAACGGTCCCTAGCACTTGCATCGTACTTCTGTGAGGACCCGCAACCCCGAATCAACGACAGCCGTCGATCAGCCATTTCTGCTGCTTCGACTAGAGTTCTTGGCTTTTTCTCCTTTAACTTCAAAGTTAGATCACCGCCCGTGCTCTTAAAGAACTGCTCCAACATCATTAACTGCTTAATTCCATCTAATGTTGTTACCTTCTCAGATCGGAGCCAGTTCCCCATAGCATCGGACAAGTCCCGGGCGTGTTCCAAAAAGGTGCTATCTCTTCCCCTGGTTACACCCCGGAACTTCAAACGGTACGTTTCTGGTTGCAGTTCGTAAGCCCTCAGGACAGCCTCCTTGAGATCCTCATACACAATACATGACTCCAAAGGTAATGCATCGTAGGCTTTAAGACCCTTGCCTATTAATCTAGAGGATACAAGTGCTGCCCATTTATTCTCTGGCCACTGGTGTTCCTGGCACTTCTTCTCAAAGCGTGCGAAAAATTCTGTTACACCACTCTCATCAAACACCGGAACCAGTTTCAATAAGTGCGAGAGAGATTGATCATGAGCACGGTTACCAGCCCCAAGTCGCTGCCCCGTTGCCTCTACCCGCGACTTCTCTACGTCCCTGTCGGCACAGTACCTAGTCGACTCTAAATCAGCTTGGATTTTTGGTAGCTCTATGTGCTGGTGACTTTTTCTCTCTTCTATCTTGGCTAATTCTATTTGCTGCTCAGATACCCTGATAGCCTTTCTCTCTTCGATCTTAGCTGATTCTATTTGCTGCTGGATCTTAGCTAATTCGAGCTGAAACAATAATTCTGGAGTTAACCCTTGAGGAGGTGAAGGTGCTACAATGTTTGAAATTACCGGTGGTCCCCCAAGGGGCAACCCACCCTGCCAGTCACCACCCAACTGTGGACGCGTACTCGGGGTCGGCAAACTACTGGGATGGCTGGGAGTCGAGTGTAGGGGAAGCATGGCCGAAGGGCTCTGAGCACTCAACCCATCTCGCTCACCAGTCACCCTGCCCAGTACACACGTTATCAAGTTATCCCTGGTCATGCTGCTAGTACCCGCATGACCGATAGCTGTGGCCAGTCATTGAAGACCGTACCGATCCATACCCTCCAACCGCTCGGCAGTAACAGGCCATTGCAAAAATATCCTAGCATCCTCCTTACAGTTCACCTGATTAACCATTTCATCATACTGCTGTTCCTCAGTTTCGACATTACGTACTGTGTCTCCATTCTCCTCTGATCCGGTATAAGACATGATGCTCACAAAAATGTCCCACCTCAATATTCAGAAAAGAAGCACCCCAAACTCTTATACCTCAATATACACAAACAAATTCTCGGAAATACTCAAGGGCTATAGTATGTTGCAAAACAAAAAAATATTCTTGCTGATCCCCTCAAAATATACCCCAAAACAACAAATGTTCCCTGCTAATAAATGTAGGTTCACCAAATCCTAGGTAAGGTCGCCATTTGTTACGACTGAGGTTTAAATATATCAGGGCTCTTATTCATTGGACTAGTAATGGCATAAATGCTACAACGGAAAGCGCTAGATCCAACCTCTGATGTATATTCCCAGTGAACAAAGAACACAAATACTCTCCAGAGTTCTATATGCAATAATAGGTTATCAAACTCTCAATAAATGTGCATCTACTCTAGGCTTAATGTTATGTGAAAACAGCCTATTACTACCTATAACCGAAGGTGCTTGGTTATGGTATGCAAAGTAAGGTGGTAAGAGAAGTTACAGCTTACGTTACTTTAATCAATAAATGTCAGGCACTCCTGCATGAAAGAAAGTGCACTAAAGTCCTTCAACACCAACAAGGAATCTTCTTTAAATGTTAGATGCTATCAAGATGCTCAAATCGGAAATGGAACCCAAAAAGGCAGGCAGCGGAACAATGCTCATGCAGGTTATGCACACAAAAAGGCAGGAGATATAATGCAGTCGGAGCCAAGAATATCCTAAACGCTACAACAATAATAATCGCCACGACAATGCAGTATTCCTATCAACAAAAAGAGCCTAAGTCGTTTGTGTCTCAATACATCACACTAGGATGCAAAATGCTTGTGTAATCATAAACGGGAATGCATAAAAAGAGTAATTGGTTTAATATACTTAATGTCTACTATGACTGATAAAGTCTAGCTAGAGTCAATGATACGAGATACTGGTGCGCATGGCATGCCGCATAGCCTAGTGCAAATCTCAAGTCTGTGCGTCAAGTATTACGTTAGAGTGAAGGGTAGCTCTCTTGAGAAACCTTAATACCGAAGTATTAAGCGTTCTCCTGGCGTACCTCGGAGACAAATAACCGAGCCTAGAACAGTGCAGAATGGTATAGGCAAAAAGCCCTCATTCGTGCATGCTCTATTCTCAATGGCACACAGACTAGAATTTACCCAATCAACTCCAGTTCTCAGGTATGTCGTGCAGCTTTTAACTAAAGCCAGCACCCATCGGAAACAATACCTTATAGTATCAGACTCCTAGTCTAGCATTATCTAATCCAGCAGAACACTAATAATTATAGGAAGCGGTACTGAACAATATGAATGCCAACCAATGCTTCGTGATCAACTTATCTTAACAACTAACATACATGGGTTATATAAGACCTTAACTCACAATACAACTGGCCAGCATTAAGCTGATTATGCAGAGTTAACCAGAGGGGGTATAATATTAATAAAAGGTGTTGAAAGATATGGAAAATGAGAGAGATAGGCAGAGGAAAAGGTTCTCAGGTGCAGAAAGGGGGACAGATATCAAAGGGATAAGATGAATGCATTCTAGAAACCAGATCCGAGGGAGAGAGTGGCGAGAGAGCTGTATATATACTAGCACTAGCTCGCACTGCGTAGACAAAGCGGTAACAATTCCTTCAGCCAATGACAAAGAAGCCAGCCAAACATGACGTCACCAAGCATGGTAAAAAACTCCTCCAACCAATCCCAGGCCAGCCAGCCGTGACGTCATCAAGCATGGCGAAAAACACTGCGGGCCTCCTCTCACTCTGTTCTACTCTCTCTCTCTCTCTCTCTCAAATCCTATCATTACTACTTAATGATAAAAGATATACTTTGCAATTAAATATATAAAGCCTTGACATGGGCAAAAACAAAGAGCCTTTCTGGACTGCCCATGACACAAGCTTTCATATGAAATAAAGCACACAATAATACATCAACTGTAGCCACATCCACTGCCCTGGCGATCCTAGCGAGTCACTGTAGGACAAGCCATGCGATTCTAACGGAGTGGTTAACGTCACACACGCTACAGGCAGTTTTGCCTTTATATATATATATATATATATATATATATATATATGTAGTAAAACTAGCTAGGAAAATTGAAACAATGGAACACCAAGCTTTCGTCTATTCTCTCAAGACATCTTCAGGGTAATACAAGAAAACAGGGGGAGAGTGAGGCTTAAATACCCGTCCTAAATCATCTGTGAGTTGCTAACTAGCATATAAATACAAAAATTGTTGCCAGCCTACTGCCTGTTGCCATATTTTTAGGAACATACTTATTTTATATACAAAATATATGTACATATATACATTGAAATGTGCCTAACAATACAATCTAATCATATATACAATTTGATACACATCAATGAACTTGCAGATCCCTTTCAAACTGTTATCGTAACTTATGTAAATATGAAGACATACATATACCTGTAGAAATACATATAATTACATATACATAATTATGTACTGTTTGAAAAAGGGGTGTGTGATGTCCCCGTGGTTGTTTACTGTATATATGGATGGAGTTATGAAAGAAATACTATCAAGAGCAGTGGATGTTGGTGTATCGCTGAAAAGGGAGGGAATTGAGTGGAAGCTACCTATACTGCTGTTTGCGGATGATACAGTTCTGATGAGTGATAATGAATGGGAGTTGCAGGGTCTGGTAAATGAGTTTGGAACAGTGTGCGAAAAACGGAATTTGAAGGTAAATACGGGGAAGAGCAAGGTTATGGTCTTCGAAAGGGGTGAAGTCAATGAGTGTGAGGTGAAGCTGAACGGTCAGGCTATGGAGATCGTTAACTCTTTTAAGTATCTGGGCAGTGTGTTGAGTAAAGATGGGACTATGGATGAAGAGGTGCGGGAGAGGGTACAACAGGGGAAGAGGGTTGTAGGAACGCTAAAAGCAGTAACAAGAAAGGGTGGTCAGTATGGAAGTGAAGAAGTCCTTGCATGACAGTGTGGTAATCCCGACACTGACTTACGGAAGCGAAGCATGGACGTTGGTTGAGAGAATCAGACCAAGAGTGAGAGCAGTGGAAATGAATTACTTAAGGAGTGCGTGCGGAGTTACATGGAGGGATAGACAGACTAATGAGGAAGTAAGAAGGAGGTGTGGTGTGGAGGTAGATGTGCTGGAAAGTGTGAAAAGGAACAACTTGAGATGGTTCGGCCATATGGAACGTATGGAAAGCGAGAGAATGACTAAGAGGGTGTACGAGAGCGAGGTGGAGGGACAGAGGGGGAGAGGTAGACCGAATATGAGGTGGAAGGATGGAGTGAGGAACTACATGAACGAAGGCGGTGCTGGTTGGGGGGAGGGGCGTCGACTGACTGGGGACAGAGGTGCATGGGGGCGGTTCGTTCGTGGCCACCCCTTCGGGGATCACGGCGTCAGGCAATAGATAGATAGATAGATACACATGCATACTGTATACACACATACATTACATACATACACATAAAAATTACATATATAAGAAAAATGGAAAAAGAAACAAAAAATTATGAGAGTCTGCAGAAAGCCGATTGGTCACACAAGGCAGATCCTACCCACACCCAACCCTACTTATAAGGCCGAATAGCCCACACCTGGCAAATCCCCCTCACAGCTACACAGTATATAAATTATACGTAAACACACATATACATACACACACCTACTTACACACACACATGTACTGTATACATACATATATACAATAATTATTATAAAACAAAACAAAACACAAATAAAATACATAGTGATCATACCTCATGTGTATAGTATTAATAAGTAGCTCTTTTTATTTTATAATTTTCATTGAGGAGATTTAGCAGGATGTTATCTATTTTGTAAAGGCCATCATTTAGGTTCATAGTGTTTATACAATCTCTGATCAAGGCGGACTCGGCAAATAGTCTTTCATAATAGCAGCTTGACCAATAGATCATCTTAGCCTCATCCCAATTTACATGATGGTTTTGTCTTTGTTTATGTTTAAAAATACCATTAGATTCTTGAGCTGACCTTACTGATTGTTTGTGTTGTTTAACTCTCACCTCTAATCTTTTTCCAGTTTGTCCTATGTATATGTCATTACATCCTTTGCACGGAATGAAATATACACCACCTTCATCATTTTTAGGGCTGTTTTTTATCAAAGTAGACTTGACGGAGTTTTCATAATTGAATACTACATTGTTCCATTCTTTCAATTTTTCCTAGCGAGTTTTACTACATAATTTGATCACACGTATTTGTGATTTTACCTCCATATATATATATATATATATATATGTATATATGTACAATATATGTATATGTATATACATATATAAACCGGTATATATATATATATATATATATATATACATACAGGGCTCCCTCAATATTCGTTGGGGTTACGTACCTGAAATTGCCGCGAATAATTGAATCCGCGAATAGTCATCACAGATCCCCCGAATAGCCCCAAAACCCTTCCCAAGCCCATAAATCATTTGTTTTTCTGTTAATGCATGTAAAGCATATTAATTCAATAATATATGTAATAATATACAGGAAAATAGATTCATTAATCATTAGAAATAAATTAGAAAATATTTTTAGGAGAGTTAATTAATTACTGTAAGTAAATGAAGCACTCACCATCCCATTTAAGCTCATCAAATTATAACCAAGTGGTAACCGTGAATAAGTGAATCAGCGCACTTAGAATCCGCATATTATATATATCTATATATATATATATATATATACAGTATATATACTGTATATATATATAAGGTGCTCTAAAAGTAATTGTAGGTAGGAGGCTGCCACCACACTCGACATGAGGGGAACTGTATATACTGTATATTAATCCTTATAAGAATAATAGAAGAAAACTGATGTACGGTCGCGCTAATAAGTCATGTCCCAGCTGTCATTACGTTTGGCTTGCTCTGAGATGTATTAATGTCTGTCAGATGTTGAATAGAGTGGGTAAGTGTAGGAACATGTTTGTATATTTCACTCAGTATGAAGAAATAAAGCTTAGATATTGCTGGTACCAATTATTGATCAAAACATACTTGAGACATCACTTATTAGCGCGATTGTACTTCACATTGAACAACTTGGTGTTTTATTAACCCATACCATACCGTAGGATACAGTAATAAAAGCCCCTGCAGTACCAAGCACTGTGGCAACAATGGCAGGAGAGACCACCTTATGGCGGATTTAAGGAAGATAAGTTTACTCTAGGCTACCTAAGACTGAAAAGGTCCGCTCATATAAAATATAAATTAATAATAATACCGGGAGTGTAACTCACTATTAAAATCATCATAGAATATTGCAGTCAGGCAAGATGGAAATGTTGATGGAGGTGCTGATGGATGGTAGGCAAATGGCTACTGTTCGAACACCATTGGATGTTTACTGCATGAGTGCACCTGAACTAATAATGAATAAATAAGTAAGGTTGAAGAAAGTTAAATCATGATAATAAGGCTTAGCTGTCAGTTGGTCTGTCTGTAGGATGAAGTTGAGTTTAAGTTAATGATAAGAGATAGATGAAACCAGAACCAGGATCTCAGCGAACTAAAGAGTGAAGTTGTTGCTTTGGATAAAGTATAAATGTACTCTGACGCGGTGCGCCACGATCCGAGATGTCATCGTATTATGCTACGAATCTAGCGGCTACTGCTAAGTTAGTAGCGGATATCTAGCGGTAAATATCGCACCGCTTTCATAATATTACGGCATGATTTATATGATAAATTATATATGCATTCCTAAAGACTCTTAAATACTATACTTTCGTATAATAGGCCTTATTTAACATATTAAGCTTACATACTGTACAAACTGTATTTTAGGGTATGATACATAGAAACTGTAGGTTATACCACTGACTATCGTGAATCCACGATACACTCCCCCCCAAAAAAAAACAATACCTGGACCCCACCTTATATCTAGAGTTGCCCAGAAGCAATCTTGTGTCGCCACATATCAACGGCGCCACGGGCTGCGCATCTGGGTCTAGTCCCGATCCGAGGCGGAACCCCAACGGGTTGCGGCGGATCGGCTAAGTCAGCCTCCTCGGATCCAGCATCATCAGGTGGAGCTTCTTCTTGTGTAGAAGAGCCAAGCTCCATAGCGTACAGTCGTGCGACTGGACGAACAGTAGACCCAGTAGCTGTCTTGAGCAGCGCTACTTGCCCTACCGAGCCTTCGCCCTCGTACACCGTCACTACGCGGCCCAACTTCCAGTACAATCTAGGACTATCATCATGGATGAACAGTATCTCGCCTACAGTGGGTGCTGATGGTTGACCAGCAGTCTTAGTTGCCCTCTCACGTAGTGCCAATAAGTAGTCATTCACCCATCTCTTTTTAAAATTCCCTATAACCCTAGAAATATACTGGTAACGTCGTGACACCGCAGCCTCGGTGAACATCGAAGGGTCCTTTAACTCTGCCTGTGACTGCAAGTCAGTAGGAAATGCAGTCAACTGCTTGCCGTAGAGCAAATGCGCTGGTGTTAGTGGCAGTGGTTCTTGCAGGTCGGTATACTGTATACATAAGTGAGAGGACGATCGTTAACAACCGCCTCGACTTCAGTGAGCACAGTTACTAGTTCGCTCCTTTTTAACAAGGTACGTCCTGCAACCGCCCGTAAGCCTGACTTCACGATGCCTACACACCGTTCCCACATTCCACCAAACCACGGCGCTTTGACTGGTATGAATTTCCATTCGCACCTCCGCTCTCCCAAGTAAGCAACAACCGTTGGATCGTCGCTCATATCTATCAAGTACCTGGAAGCTTGAAGAAAGGTGGGAGCATTGTCGCTAAGAATCAAATGAGGGAACGAACGACGTGCACAAAATCTCCTGAATGCCAGCATAAACTCTTCACAAGACATATATAGTCACAGAGTTCTAAATGTATTGCACGTGAAGTGGCACAAGTAAATAGCAACACATAAACCTTGTCCAGTTCCCTAGTTCTTAGTGCGCTGATATAGTCTAGTCATGTAACTCTGAAGGGTTCTAGATGATTAACGCGACACTCTGGCAAGGGTGGAGCAGGTCCAGTCGTAAATGGTCTTCCTTTTAGTCTACGGCACAGGTGACATGGTGTGTTGCAGGCATCAGGATAGGATTGTTGGCACAGTCGTCTAAACCTGACCACTTTAGACGTCCCTCACATCTAATAATTTCATTCTTCAGGTGTAGCCTTAGTTGACGCACAATGTTAGGCATTTTAATCTTACCAGAACTTCTTATGGATTCTAATTCCTGACTGAAGGATTCCCTTTGAACCCATCTAATTAGTGTTACCTCAGCTGTTTTTATTTTTACTGCATTTAAGCTTTGACCCAGATTGCAGAGTCGTCCTTGTAGCCTGGCCTTTATGTTGGTGATATAACGCAACACCCAAGCTATGACCCTGACTAATTTATTGTACCCACCGATCCTTACCCACTCTAACATAGGAGTCGGTGTTGATGTCGGTTGAATGACAGCTGTCACCGTTTCTAAAGGCAAAGCTAACTCAACCTCGGCATTCCATACAGCCCAATCCCCTTCGTGAAGCAGCCATTTTGGGCCTTGCCACCACAGGTCGGACTTAATCAATTTGGGCGCCGTTACTCCCCTACTTATTAGGTCACTGGGGTTGTCTTTGGTTGGTACATAATGATAGAAGGTGTTTGGTAGTAGGGATCGTATTTCATCCACCCTATTGCGCATATAGACGGGCAATTTTCTTTGACTATTCACCCAGCTTAGTGAAATTTGGCTATCGCACCATACGTGTACCGCCCTTAGTTGCAGTTCCTTATCGTATGAAATGCGTACATGATTAACCAAACGTCCCAATAGCAGCATGGCAGCTAGTTCCAATTTGGGAATCGTGACCCCCTTTACCGGTGCAACCTTAGCCCGGGTGGTGAGTAAATTAATCCCAAACGAGGTAACACAATAAATAGCTACTCCATTCGCTGTGGCACTCGCATCACAGAATACATGTAAAGACATGGGTCCAAATGCGGCCACTTGACGCGGTAACTCTAATGTACATAGGGTGTTATAATCTTCTAGTAAGGACCTACCCTGTTCAATAAGATCATCGGGTAAGTTTTCGTCCCACCCTACGTTGGGTCTCCATATTTCTTGTATTAGAATCCTAGCTCTGATGGTAACAGGTAATGCTAAACCTAAAGGATCAAAAAATTGCGCGACTTTACTCAACAGACTACGTTTTATATGCGTCCCTGTCTGTTCAGTATAATCTTTGTTCCGGTACATCAGTATGTTTTTCCCTGGTTGCCATATCATCCCCAAGATTCTGGCCTATTCTTGGTTATCAGAAGCTACCCCATCTATTATGAGACCATCCCGAAGCAACACAGAATTTGAAACCCACTCGCGGAGAAACAGATGAGCCTCAGTGAACAACCTACTAGCCTGCCTATAGCTTGCGACTAGTTCCTCTTCACTATCACTAGACTCCTGTAAATTGTCTATATATAATACGCGAGCGAGTTCAGTTGTGTCTTCTTCAGAATCCTCAATGTGTTTTTTAATGGTCGCGTTTAATAGAAATTGCGAATTGGTTCTTGGGTTAGTTTCCGCTGCAAGGCGCGTAACCCACCCAACGCTATACCATAATTAGTGGGTAAACTGATATTATCATGTTTCCAGGGTAGACAAATTTCGTATTGTTTTTCCGTGGTCAAGTAACGCACAGATTCCGAGAAATTCTCTATCGCGAATTTTGATTCCTGGTCATTCTCCACAGGTTTAATTCCTATGTGGTCTAGTTTCCACAGTCTTTCTAGATTGAACTCGGCAGCTAACTTTGGGTCCTCAATGTGAGTATCATCTTCGGTGAACTCTTCTGCCGCGGTCGTGCTCATCCTCAACATGGATACCGTGTTAACCAGAACATTTGACTGGGTAGTTTGAACTGAACCGCTCATGCAGTAGCCAAACTTAGTGGGGATCAAGATCACTCCACTCTCTCTTTTAAAACCCGGGTGTACTACATCATAATAATAATATGCTCCTAACAGTATGTGCACCTCCTTCAAGTCACCTACGGGATCAGACAGGTAAATACCTTTCCTACGAAGTGCATGCTTTACTTTGTTAATTCCTACAGATTGATAGTCTGGGAGTTTATCTACCACTACACACTGTAAGAAGTGTTTCTTCTTACGGTAGATGTAAGCAACTTCAACAACTTCGTATTCTCTACTGTCGGTCACTCCTGTAAAATCTTGCAACCTAAGGGTCTCACTACCTACTACACAGTGTTTTAGACCGTCCAGCACCGATCTCTTTATAAAGTTGTGAGCCCTGGTCTAGGAGTAGCCGACAGACTTGTGTCCTGCCATAACCCTCTATGGGAATCTTGATTGTGGGTAAAATGGTGGTGTCCTTCCTACTGCCTAGCATTAGTGTTGCAGTACCCCCTACTTTTTCATCCTTGACTGGACTACCTGTGGGCATGCATAACTTGTCAAAGTGATGACCCTCACAGTTGCGACAGGGCCTCAAATAGGAAGCAGTACATTTACCCTGCATACCATGGTCCTTATTCAGACAACCCTTGCACAATTTTAGCTTCCTTGCTTGAGCTAATTTGTCTTCATTGGTTTGATATTTGTTACAGCTTAGCCATTTATGCTTGGGATTGTTGCATAGCCTACATGATATTTGTGGTTTCTTTCGTGATTCTTCAACCTTCCCTTTAGAACCTACCATCATATTAATTGAACTCCTTGCTGTTGTCCCTTCTGACCCACCCACTGTCCTACCATTGTTCAATTGTATGTTGGTAATCTCCTTGCTAAATGCCTCTTTGAACTCCTCCAAGTTAAAGGTACGAACCTTATCTAGAATAGCTAGAGGTAATTTCTGTCTTAAAATTATGACCAGCATTTCTTGTGAGGTTACCCCCAACGCATCTAATGATCTTGTATGACACTCCATATCGTCCCTGAACTTTGTCAGTTCATCGACCCTGTACACTGGCTGTGCTAGGTTCAACAGGGCGTTCACGTGGGCTATCTTGAGCTGGTCAGTATCTCCATACGTCACCTGTAACAACCCCACAACACTATTATAATTTTCACCTACGATGGAAAAACCTTCTACCAAATGTAAATCTTCATCCTCGAGTTGGCCTTTCAGATAATGGAACTTTCGTACATCGTCAAGTTTTGATTCATGCATTGTGAATTTAAAGACGTCCTAAAATGCTAACCACTCGGTCAAGTTTCCCCTGAACTTCGATAAATTTAATTTGGGCAAGTTTCCCCTGAACTTCGATAAATTTTATTTGGGCAAGTTGACTTCACGACGGGGATCTGTCTGCCTGGCAGCGCTGCTAGTCGAGGTTATTTCTACCTTCTTCACCGCCCTTCGCAGTAAATGTATTGCCTCTAAATGGGCGATATCATGGACAGCGCGCTGCTCGTACTCCGCCTGAATATCTGACTCTTCCTCCAAACCTGATACTATACTTTCATTCAGGGTAACTATCCGATCATAGGTAGTTTGTAGGTATTCCAACTTAGCCTCTAGCTGTTCAGGAGTTGCACTAGCTACAAAGTCTTCCAAATCGGATGTTAGCCTAGTGATGAGACCCCTCAAACCCCCTCTCTGGTTTTTCAAGACTGTGATAGACATAATTATGTTTTTTTTATCTTCTGGTTTACTAGCCATTAAATTATTCACACGAATTAGCCTAACCCTTCGTGGGCCAATACGGACCTCTATAATAAGTCTCGACCGTAAAATATAGGCCAACCCCTTTGTTAATTGTCATATGATATTACATTTTAGTCCTCATATGCAATATTGTTTCACATTAGCCTATCCTTCATAGATTAATGTAATTAAAGTAAAGAGGTAGATATGACTATGTAAACCGCTTACCTTACACAATACAGTACCATGAAAGCTTGAGATATGATGGTTAAACAATGAAGGAAATATGAGATGGTAGGTCAGTCATGAGTCAAAGAAAAATAGTAAATAATAATGAAATTAGGGAAACCAATATAGGGTATGATGGTGATAGCCGAGACCTACCCCCACTAGGATCCTTTGATCCACAACCTCCATCAATATAGCCCTTGTTCATAATACCTAACTTATTGGAAGAAATTTAACTGTGGGCCAAAGTCCCGAGGTCTGGGCACCAATATGGCGGATTTAAGGAAGATAAGTTTACTCTAGGCTACCTAAGACTGAAAAGGTCCGCTCATATAATATATAAATTAATAATAATGCCGGGAGTGTAACTCACTATTAAAATCACCATAGTATATTGCAATCAGGCAAGGTGGAAATGCTGATGGAGGTGCTGATGGATGGTAGGCAAATGGCTACTGTTCGAACACCATTGGATGTTTACCCTAAGGTGACCGCATGAGTGCACCTGAACTAATAATGAATAAATAAGTAAGGTTGAAGAAAGTTAAATCATGATAATAAGGCTTAGCTGTCAGTCGGTCTGTCTGTAGGATGAAGTTGAGTTTAAGTTAATGATGAGAGCTAGATGAAACCGGAACCAGGATCGCGGCGAACTAAAGAGTGGAGTTGATGCTTGGACGAAGTATAAAAGTGCTCTGACGCGGTGCGCCACGATCCGAGACATCATCGTCTTACGCTACGAATCTAGCGGCTACTGCTAAGTTAGTAGCGGATATCTAGCGGTAAATATCGCACCGCTTTCATAATATTACGGCATGATTTATATGATAAATCATATATGCATTCCTAAAGACTCTTTAATACTATACTTTCGTATAATAGGCCTTATTTAACTTATTAAGCTTACATACTGTACAAACTGTATTTTAGGGTATGATACATAGAAAATGTAGGTTATACTACTGACTATCATGAATCCACGATACACCTTTTCACATGAAGAGATGGAGCAAGACTGGCCCAGTCACCCTTTAGCGGGTCTTATATAAGCTGAGAAGTGTTGCCAGACCGGTAGCAGTGCTTAAACAGACGTGTTACCAACTACAGGGTTATACAGGCAGTTACAAGGAAAGTACAATACTGACGAATATACTCGGGCCTGGGACTGGGGAGTTACTTATCTACTGATGAATATACTCGGGCCTGGGACTGTAAGGGTTAACTTCTTAGTAACTTTACAAAGTTGACTTCTATCTTAACCTCTAGACTGCGGGAAGACACCTAAGAGATTTTACTGGGCGGCTGTGGGAAGATTCTTAAGATCCAAGGCCTAAAAAAAAAACTTTTAAAACACCCCAGTGGCACTCAAAACAAAGCAATCTGTGTTTAGGTGAGACAATTTCCCTCCATTACTTGCTACGACTCCTACACATGTGTCGCCCACCCCCCCATTTCCCCTTCCCCCCTCCTCAATTATCAGGGATTTTCTCTATTATTCCTGATATTTATAGAGTATTTTCATGTGAGAACGGGTGGGAGAGAGAGGGGTGGTGGAGAAGGGAATCTCCGACCCTCCTAGCCAGTCTGAAAGCTCCCCTTGTCTCTCAGTACCGTCTGAGACAAGAGAGAGGGAGGGTGTTTGTCTCTCACCGCTCAAGGTCAGATTACGACCGGGGGGCTAAAATACACGATTTTCACCAGCCAATTGCTGTTACCACTTGTTTTATTGCTTTCCCATGTTCATATGTTCATATTAAAAGTAAAATAGGTGCATATGGATAAGTATTAATTATATATATGGTAAATTAACGATCTTAGTGAGGAATGAATCAGATTACCTTCGCATGGCGGGCACTTTCAAATACCATAGCTGTGCAGTTAAGAGGTTAATAGTGGGTTGCCAGTTATTGAATCGATAGATGACCCCGTTACACAACACTCCATACACGAAATTCACTGCCTCGAAAATTATGTGAATCCACTCAATAGGTTGCTTACAAAAATCCTATCCAAGAGAGGCATGACCTAAAATTCAACAGACACTCCATTGTAACAGCCCCAACCGTAACACATATCACATAGGTAGAAGTCACGTTATACTGACAAGGCGTCACATGAACACTGCATGAAGGGTGTGCCTAGCTATGACCTGACACCAAATAGATACAGTTGAAATAACTTCAAGTTCTCCTCCTAATGCAATAGAGATATACAATTGAGATAATGTAATGATGATTATATATATGTTAACAGGTATAACTATGAATAGATGCAGAGTAGATATATATAGTAACTACCTAGGACCACAAGGCATTCAAAGCACTCACCAACATATTATATTACAGTTATTCACACAACACAATACCTGACATCAGGAAGCATGGTGCCATCATTACATTCCCCAAACCCAACAGAGACCCCACTCTACCCTACTCACAATGCCCTATCACACTTCTTTGCACCCCCTCCAAAGTCATAGAATGCCTTGTACTACAACTGGGCGGGTGCCCAACCCCGAAAAGAGTTGAAATAGGGGAGCTATCCCCCCGCCAAAGGCGGCTTTCTAGGGCCTTTCCTAGCTGATGCTGAGAGGATTGGGTTCAAGTCATGTGGTGATGGGCTGGTCTATCAGAGTTAGAACTGAGCAATCTCTGCCATACCTATAGCTTACTCTGACTGTTCCTTTTACTTATATATTTTCTAGATCTCAAGTGACGGCATCACTTCCGTGGATTGACCTCCCAATCTACCAAGATTGGAAGCCCAAGCGTCACATTTTTCCCTTGCCCCTCAACTTTCTCTTCATAATTGCTGAGGGGCACAGGGCCCTGGGTGGGGCTTTGGTTTCCCGGCCGTTTTCGCACCCTCCTCAGCTCCCCGCCATGGAGTGGCTTCGGTCACCCAGGCTTTATTGTGGTCAGCGGGGAGGGTTCTGTGGGGGAGCTCGGTTATGGCCTTGGCCTTGCTCGGGGCCTTGGGGCTGTTCGGCCAGGCAGCTTGGGGAACAACAACAACTAACCACACGCACTGTACCCCTAGCTCCAACACAACATGGTTTCAGGCCACTGCACTCCACAAACACTTCTTACAGACCTTACACAAAGAGCTTTTTACGGTATCAACTCAGTCAGACCACTACACACACAGATCACTACTTGCCACACTCGACATTAGTAAAGACTTCGATGCCATCCCCCGCGATAACCTAACAAATAAAATTTACGACACAAACATGCACAAAAGCACAAAAAGGTGGCTGGCCAACTTCCTAGCAGGCAGATGTGCACATGCATCATTTGCCAGTCAGTCATCTAACATAAAAAACTTCACAAACGGAGTCCCGCAAGGATCCGTCCTGTCGCCCGCACTCTTCAATCTGTACATGCATGATATAACTACACCTCACACACCCCAGATAAACATAGCCTCCTATGCAAACGACATAGCACTCACATGCACACACCAAAACCCAGACAGAGCAACATTTATCTTTCAACCCTATCTCAACACACTACATGACTGGTGCACTACAACAGACTCAAGTTGGCCCCAGCCAAATCCACCGTAACCCTCCTCACAAGCTGGACAGCCGAACACAAATACACCCTGCAATTCACCATAAACAACAAACCCCTAACACACACACACACTCACCCAATATCCTAGGAGTAAGATATGATACTCTAATGACATGCAAACAACATACCACCCAGATTTATCGCCCTCAGGTAACTTGCCCACACAAAATTTGGACATAGCCATGAAACCACCACCACAGTTTACAAACAATACATAATATCAGTGATGCAAGCCCTGCCTGGGCTTCTAACCTAGCTGAAACACATCACAAGACCTTGCAGACTATTCAAAATAAAGCCCTAAAAATCATCACAGGCTGCACAGCTACTACACCTACAGATCACCTACATCAAGAAACCAAAATCCTCAAAGTCAAAGACCATCTGGAAATGAGAGGCACTCAATTCCTGGCTGCAGCCTTCACAAACCAACACCACCCACTACACTACATGGCAACACACCCACAGACACCAAGAAATATCAAAACAATACCCAGCACACAGTATCACTCACAAATACTGTCTTCTCTCCCTCCCTGCCCACCCCAAACCAGCTTCCAGAAGCACATCCATACTCATATCTCTCGCCGTTCCATCCAATCACTCATACACAACATGCAGCTGCAGGCAAAACCTCCCAAAATCCATCCTTCTAAAGACTCTCTTCCTCGTGAGGACAGCGTCTATCTGGCCAACATGAGATGTGGGCACCATCCAGCTCTTCTGAGCTATCAGAAGAGACTGGATGACTCCGTCGACGACACCTGCCCGGATGTAACACAGCACCCCATTCCATTAAACACATCCTAGAAGACTGCATTTCACAAAATCACTTAAGCCAACAACATAATCTACACTCCTTGAGAGCTCTGTGGGAAAGCCCGACCGTAGCCATGTCCTTCCTTAGGGACTCGGGACTGTTCAGCCAGGCAGCTTAGGGAACAACAACAACAACAACATGCAAATATATAAGTATTAATTATAATTTATATAGGTAATAGTAGAACCATATATAGTATATAACATATACTTGTATACAGTATATACAGTATATTATACTGTATAAATATACTGTATATATTCAAAATATACAGTATATAGAACTATTCCTGCCAGTGCTCCGCCACCATAGCTATATTAAACATAGACACACACAACCCTTTGCTATAATCAAAAATCAATTAAGTGCTGTACATTGTTTTCACAGATCTCATGTTCCCCGAGATAATCTCCTTAGGCTCGTTTACATCTGCCCCTTAATAATATCGAACACAAAGTTCCTTTTCTCTCAACCACTGTATGGCCATCTGTGACTGTCTGTATGAGCCTTCCCACGCATAACATTGGTGTGCGTGGGAAGATCGTCATAGGTGCCCAGAGGATCGGGACCAGCTAAGCCCCTAATGAGAGTAGAAGCCAACCCTTTTTAAAAGTAGACATTACTGTACCTTCGCCAATATATACAGAGCGAACCTGAAACAATTACCCATAGGGATTTCCCATGTATTTCATTATAAGAAATATTACCAAATAAAAACTACTACTATCACCATCATCACTACTACTATACTGTATAATGAAATACAAACTACTACTATCACCATCATCACTACTACTATACTGTATAATGAAATACAAACTACTACTATCACCATCATCACTACTACTATACTGTATAATGAAATACAAACTACTACTATCACCATCATCACTACTACTATACTGTATAATTAAATACAAACTACTACTATCACCATCATCACTACTACTATACTGTATAATGAAATACAAACTACTACTATCACCATCATCACTACTACTATACTGTATAATGAAATAAAAACTACTACTATCACCATCATCACTACTACTATACTGTATAATGAAATACAAACTACTACTATCACGATCATCACTACTACTATACTGTATAATGAAATACAAACTACTACTATCACCATCATCACTACTACTATACTGTATAATTAAATACAAACTACTACTATCACCATCATCACTACTACTATACTGTATAATGAAATACAAACTACTATCACCATCATCACTACTACTATACTGTATAATGAAATACAAACTACTACTATCACCATCATCACTACTACTATACTGTATAATGAAATACATTGGAAATCCCTATGGGCAATTGTTTAAGGATCGCACTATATATATATATATATATATATATATATATCGGGTATTATGTTGGTCGTACCTCTTTATCTCAGTAGAATATTTATAGGTCCGTCGGCTGCTGCAACAATATTCTATAATGAATATATGAAGAGGTGTTATTTAAAAGGAAACACTTGTTAGACTAGTTTCTATTTCAATACCAGCAAAATACAGATTTGGATATTACTTAGATTCTAGAGTGCTGTAAGGGAGCACTTTACATAATAACCACTGTAGAAGCACTGTAAGGGAGTACTGTCTCTACTTATAAATTTTGTAGAAGCACCTTGAGGAATGCTGATTCTACGATATTTGTGAAAGCAACTAGGACTGAGCTATAATTCCTGTATTTATCTTATTCATGAAAACGAAAATACATAAATTAGAAAGTATTCAATCCTAATGATGTCACACACTTATGATATTGTTGAATTATCGTCACTATACGAGGACACTGATTAACCCTTATTTAGCGGCGAGCAACATAAGTCGAGTTAAATAAAGCTGGACTATGTGGCGGCGCTCGACATAACTCGAGTGGCAATTTCAGCACGTAATGTGGCTGAGAGAGAGAGACAAGTGGTGGCAGGAGACTAGCGAGCGTATGACTGCTCCAGACCACCGCGGCGAACCTACTGACACAAATCTCAGCTCCCTCCTCCCTCTCTCACTCGCTACATACTCAATTATGTACTGAAAGTACCGAATTACCTGCTTTTTGCACTCGCGTTGCACGGTTATTGCAAGAAAACTATCCATCATACAAGGATCGTTATGGTGTCATTCGAAAGCTCTGTTTATGCCCTTTCAGGGATAGGTACTTGTTTTACGTTCTGGGTCTTATTTAGGCATGAAAATGATCACGTAAACAGCCCTATTTTGGCTAAAAACACCCCGCTGTGCGGTACACATAAATAAACCGCATAGGCCGCTCGTAAGGTGTTAATACCAAGCGTGATGAAGGTATCGACCTTCCTATGTGCTGTTTGATCTGCTACTGAGCCCTGGAGCTCAGGCACGTGTGTCTCAGTGTCGTGTGGTACTATGTTTGACAATTAGTTGCTGGCAATCTCCTCGGGTGTTTCGGCAATTGTCTGTGAGTCACGTTGCAAGGGCCGTGAGAACTATGCTTACGTTTGCAGGTGTAGACCAAGGGAGTTGAAAGGTGACGTTGTGATATTCTAACGGTAGGATCACACCAACTATATGTACATTTCTATACTAATATCAGTGTGTAACTGATATTGAGATATCATATATGTTATACTACAGTGTACAGTCGACAATAGATGCGCTGTTACACCGCTCGGCCACGTCAGCTGAGGCCCACCGAAGCCAAAATAAAGAGATGCTAACATATATACACATCCTATTCATCCCTAGAACCTAAACAACCCTGGTCTCAGTGTATAGCAATGCCAAAGAAAGTGTGGTAAAGGTGAGTACCAACTTACACGTTTGCATCAGCGGTAGCCACTTTTGCCTTACGCCTACAAACCAGAAAGTGTGTGGATGAGTGAACTCCTGACTTCGCAGTGATCAGGTACCTGATACATCCCGTGAGCATGAATTACATTTCTTGAGTCAAGACAAACAAGGGACACCTGGGTCTGGTATGCGAAGTAATAGAACTATGAATATCTAGCAAGTGTTGATGAAACACTGGGAGCTGTGGAGCCGTGGCGTAAGAACAGTCTTTCAATCAACCAGAGTCAGTCACAGTTGTTTGAGTCGAGGTAAGTTCGCATGCAGCTTTGTCCGGGGACACAAAGGAAGACACATACGCAGAACACACATACAGGTGAAGATACGAGGACCTACATGAATTAATAGCGTCTTTGTCAGTCACAGTCACAAGTTGAAGGTCGTCGGAGACGAGCATCATGTCTGCTGTATCAGTCACTGTTAGTAGCTATCCGTCTATAAGAAATGGGAACGGTATAATTTTCCAAGCATTGAACATATGTGAGGACTGGAACGGAATGTGGACTGTGATGGACGAGTGAGTCAGAACTGCTTCCATTAGTGGGTAATGGAATTCACAGTTGTCTAACTCAAATAGCGGAATCAGGGCAAACTGTTCTTTCACTATCTCAATGGACGTACGGAGATGTTCAACATGCAATAGGTCAGTGGTGACCCGGCTTAGGGCAGCATCAACAAAATTTGCCAAGACTGACTTGGTTACTTCGTTGATGTCTTTAACATCTTCATCCGTAGCTTGAAGGATCTCGGTAAGGTACATGACTTTATCTGTTGTGTGCGCATCAGAAATTAGGGAATTGACCACCTGTGTCAAGTTATTCATGTTTGCTATCACAGAGTTTAAAGAATCCATCACATTCGTCATTGCTTTTGAGTCGTAAGTAAAGACTCTATTTAAGGCTTTTGCTGCATTCTCCAGGACAGTGAATCTCTTTCACAGCTTTTCAACATGAGAAGCCCGGGCAGTTCCAAAGAGCTCATCGGAGAGTAGGCCAACAAAATTAAACAGTCCTCTTTTGACACGCTGAGAGTGATAAAATTTGGCCACCTGGGTATGGTCATCTGGCAGGACCAAATGGATTTTCTGTAGCTTACGATTTATACGAGCGACGCGAGCACGTTGGAGCGTAACTGTAAGTCGCAAGTCACAGGTCAAAGTCTGATTAGCTAGTAGGAAGGTGAACTTAGAGTGTAATCTGTCTAGGCAACTTTGGGAGTAACCTATAATCACTAGAGAGGTGAAGGAGTTCCCCAATTCATACTGTACTGCTACGACATCTTCCGCAACTAGAACTCTTCCTACTTCGGCTACAAGGGCGCCGGGCTTCAGCAACGAAGGTGATGTTGTATCAGCCACTATTATTGTTCCAAGTAGAAGAAGGGCTTGTACTAACCAGGCCATCTTTCTCGGGAGAAATATTAATATTCTATTAGCAGTGTGTACTAATAGAATACTTCACTCGACCAGTAGGATGTACTATGTAGAGCGGTTTGCTCTGTTAGATATGTGACATTAACATAACGAGGATCCTCTCTGAGAGATCCAAGTGGATTTGATTGGTAATTATTTTGATTGATTTGGTAAATAATCTGCTAGTTTTTGAGGGAATCGCTCTGCTAGCAGAGTGGAACTATTGCCTGAATGCAGGAGTGTCTGCGGAGGCAGTTGTGGAGGTACAGTGATAGTGTGCACCGTTGAAAGTAGGAAACAGGTATAGTATGG
Organism: Paralithodes platypus; assembly: GCA_032716605.1. Taxonomy (NCBI): domain Eukaryota; kingdom Metazoa; phylum Arthropoda; class Malacostraca; order Decapoda; family Lithodidae; genus Paralithodes; species Paralithodes platypus. The sequence continues at coordinate 11,093,409 of CM064560.1, read as the reverse complement.
CCATTTACGAAGTGTTTTGGTCTCACCTGGGTTAACCTGTCATCGTGGATTACTTCTAATTTGTGAGTGGTAGTGCCTAGAACTGTAAACTTAGTCTTGGATGCTTCTTTGGCACTGATGTGAGAGCTTAGACCTTCTCATTAGGTCTAGACCTCTTACCTTATCACCAACTATGAAGAGTAATTTTGTGTTCTCTTCGGTATTTATTCCTTATAATATCTGCACTGGATGCATGTAAGTGAGTTTGGACTTGCTTGCGGATCTAGCTAAAGACTTGCAGTTGTCTCTTAGCATTAATTTTCTTGATTACCAGTGTTGTAGGCCTAGGAAGACTTTTCAAGACTTTTCCATGCTTAGTTGTTGTGAAAAACTAGTTGAATAGTGTAAGGTAGAGTCATCAACATAGGAGTGGATAGGACTAGAGGTACAGTTGAGTAGATCATTAATGAATATTGGAAAGAGAAAGACAGGACAAAACCCTGAAGAACACCGGAATTGATAGGTTGAGGAAGTGAGCGATGGCCGTCCACAACTGCAGCTATGGAATGGTCTGAAAGGAATTCGAGACAAAGGAACAGATAGTGGGATAGAAATCGAAGGAGGGTAGTTTGTAAATTAGCATCCCAGACTCTATCAAAGGTTTCCGATATGTCTAGTGCATAGAAATAGTCTCACCGAATTCCCAAAAGGAGGATGACAAAGAGTTAGTAAGATAAGCAACAAGATCACTAGTAAAGCGGCCCTTAAGGAAATTGTGCTGTCAATCTGAAAATAGATTAAAGGAAGATAAATGTTTAATTAAGATTTGTATTAAAAACTTTAGAGATGTAAGAAATGGGAGCAATTGGATGATAGTTGGAGGGTAGAGAACGGTCACCCTTCTTTGAGACAGGTTGAATGCGAGCAAACTTCCAGCAAGAAGGAAAGACGTTGGAGGAAAGACAAAGACGAAAGAGTTTTGTCTAGGCTGGGAGTTAGCACGGAAAAAGTTTTTGAGTACAACAGGAGGAACACCATCCGGTCTGTACGCCTTCTTAGTATTAAGCCCAGAAAGAGCAGAGTGTATACATCCTTAGAAGATATTATGATATTGGGCATAAGTAAGTGAGAGGGGGATGGAGAGGGAGGAGTAGCACCGGAATCATCCAAGGTGGAGCTATTAGCAAATGCTTGAGCGAAGAGTTCAGTTTTGTCAGAGGAAGAGGTGACTATGGCACTATCAAAGTGGAAAACAGGAGGGAAAGGCGAGGAAGTGAAATTGTTGAAGAGGTTTCTGGCTAGATGCGAAAAAGTTTGGGAAGAGCTAGAGTTGGAAAGTTCAGAGTATTTGGTATTGATGGAAGAGTATTTGGTGAGTCGAAGGACAGATTTGGATTGATTCCGGGCAGAAAAATATAAAGTACGGGATTCTTGAGTGTGAAGGTGACGGTACCATTTTAATGCTTCCTCCTTATTGCAGACAGCAGGAAAACAAACTGAGTAAGCAAGACTTTGGTGAGTTAGTTTGAAAGAAAGAGAATGGGATGTATCCTTCCATGCCCGAAAGGATTACCTCAGTAATGCGCTCGGCACTCTCTGAGGATCCCCGGCCACAGAAGCAAAAATCATTCCATGGGAAATCAAATAAGTACTGCCGTAGAGCCTCCCAGTCGGTAACGCCAAAATGCCACAAGCGCCGCTGGCTGGGGGGAGGGTCAGAAGGCCATATTGGAGAGATAGGACAGGTGACAGAGATAAAGTTATGATCGAAGGAGCCCAACAGAAGGAGAAGATTTTCCGTGTAAGCAGAAGGATTAGAGGTTAGAAATAAGTCAAGAATGTTGGCCCAATCTTCAGGGTGGTTCGGATTATGGGTGGGGTGCTGAACTAACTGTTCTAGCTCGGTTAGAATAGACAAAAAGTAGGCTTGTTCACAAGGTTGGTCAGTGAAAATGGAGGAGAGCCATTGGCGGATTTCAGAGAAGGGAGAGATGGATAGAATGTATTTCACTTTAGAAGTAAGATGGTCAAAGAATTTTGGATAGTCAGTAGAATTAGGGGAGAGATAAACAGCACAGATGTATTTAGTGAGAGAGTGACAAGATAGCTTAATCCAGAGAGTTGAGAATTCAGAACTCGAGAGCAAGTAAGATTGATGCCTATGTACACACAAACTGCACTGAACTATCCAACTCTAGCTCTTCCCAAGCTTTCTGGCATCTAGCCAAAAACCTCTCCAACATTTTTTCTTCCTCCTCTTTCCCTTCCCTTTTCCACTCTGATAGCACAACCATCACTTCTTCCTTTGACAAAGCTGAACTCTTCGCTCAAACTTTTGCTAGAAACTCTACCTTGGATGATTCCGGTGCTATTCCTCCCTCCTACTTATGCCTAATATCCTAATCTCTTCTAAAGATGTACTTTCTACCCTCTCTGGGCATAATACTAAGAAGGCGTACGGTCCGGACGGTGTTCCTCCTGTTGTACTCAAAAACTGTGCTTCCGTGCTGACCCCCTGCCTAGGCAAACTCTTTCGTCTCTGTCTCTCCTCTAACGTCTTCCCTTCTTGCTGGAAGTTTGCTCTCATTCAACCTGTCCCAAAGAAGGATGACCACTCTCAACCCTCACACTATTGTCCAATTGCTCTCATCTCTTGTATCTCTAAAGTTTTTGAAACTATTCTTGCTTCCAAATTTCTTAAGAATTTCTCTTCTCATAATCTGCTCTCAGATCGCCAGTATGGCTTCCTTAAGGGTCGCTCTAATAGTGATCTTCTTTCATATCTTACTAACTCTTGGTCATCCAACTTTCGGGACTTCGGTGAGACTTTTTCTGTTGCACTAGACATATCGAAGGCCTTCGATAGAGTCTGGCATAAATCTTTAATTTCCAAACTGCTCTCCTTCGGTTTCTGTCCCTCCATCTGTGCCTTTGTCTCTAATTTCCTTTCCGGCCGTTCCATAGCTGCGGTTGTGGACAGCCATCGCTCTCTTCCTCATCTTATCAACTCCGGTGTTCCTCAGGGTTCTGTCCTATCTCCTATTCTCTTTCTAATTTTCATAAATGATCTTCTCAACTGTACCCTCCAGTCCCATCCATTCATATGCAGACGACTCTACCTTACTCCACTCAATTAGTTTTCCAGAACACCCCAGCCAGAAGTCCCTCAAAAGCAAACTTAATGAAGCCATAAAACACTTATCTTCTGATTTAGCTACTAATTTCAATTGGGGTAGAGAAAACCTTGTTGCATTTAATGCTTTCAAGACCCAATTTATCCATCTTACTACCCGTCAGGAACCTCCAGAGGACTATCCCTTATTCTTCAACAATACAAAAATCAACCCTTCATCTTCTCTCAATGTTCTCGGTGTCTCTTTTTCTTCTGCTCTCACTTAGAATGACCATATTACCAGTCTCGCTATGGCAGCCTCCCAGAAGCTGAGTGTGCTCAACCGCCTCAATGGGTTCTTAACCCCTGCGCAGCTTCTTGCTCTGTACAGGGGCACAGTGCGTCCTTGTATTGTTCACATGTGTGGGGCGGATCCTCTCACACCGCACTCCTAGACAAAGTAGAAAGGAAAGCCTTTCGTATCATTAACTCCTGTCCACTCACCAACTCTCTGCAATCTCTCTCTCATCGCCGCAATGTTGCATCTCTCTCGCTATTCTATCGCTACTAAAATAATCATTGTTCCTCGGAGCTTTCCCGAAACTGAAACTGTGAGGATAGTCCTCACTAAGGGGTGAATGGAAGATTTTGAGTGGGGAAGACAAAGATAGAAAAGTGAGAAGTCTGAGAACTGAAAGATAGTGGGCTTACTACTTCGCTGTTTTTCATATTTATTTTTGATAAGGTACAAACATCCATGCCATGAACAATATATATTTCTAGGGTTGCTAATGTAAAGTCTTCAAAAAATGGTGAGGCCGCCTGACAGGCTCAGGTTATTGCCTTCATTTATATTTAAACACCATCACCAATGGTTAGCTCTGCTATTCTTAAAACTAATCATCCCCCTACAGCCACAACGACTTCCTCCCACGGTCCGAGCTGTTACATCACGGAGGGTCCCCTGTCTGGGGCCCACCGTAGTAGACCCCAGGCAAGAGTTCCACCATGCACATCCTGACAATATGATCCCTCATTCACCTGTTTAATTATGTGCCCGAGACTGCATCTACATTTCCACTCTGGTCGTCGCCAGTGGATCTCCTGTCTGGGGTCCACCCAGGTGGGCCCCAGGCAAGAGCTCCACTACCACCAAAACACAAGCGATCTCTTCTCCGATAGTCATCCAAATCACTGTAAGGTGAAAAACACATAAACATTCCATGGTCAAAATCAGTATAAAGTATTTCAACAATAATGTCAAAATGTTCGAGTATGCCTGGTATGTTGATCAGTACTTGGCCCCTAGCAGTGCACCAGCTGGGGAGCATCGCCAGTGACTGTATCATTTATCAATAAGTGGTGCTGTGGAGTTTGCTTTGATGAGGCACTGAGAGATCCCCCTCGAGGTCGGTGCTACCTCGAGAGGTTCAATACTGGCACTCCAAACGGTGTTGTCATGGGATGACAGGTTATAGTGTGGGGTGCTCTACCATCACCACTCGCCCGCAGAGCCCCTGGTAGTGTCATTATAGGTTTGAGTCCCGAAGGGAAGAAGGAAAACCTAATATTTAGTAGTGGCCCCGGAATCATTGACGATGCGCCTTAACATTGGTAATGGCCAATCTTTGAACTCAAGCCTGCCTTTCAAACTTTCCGCCCGAGAGAGATCAAAATACGATTGCCACATCGTGAGCGAAACGCTCTTAAAAAACCACTCACGGACTCGTCCTATATGATGTGGGTACCACTACTAGAAAAAAATAGTAAAAAATTATGAAACAAAAAAATAAACTTTGATCTTAGTGTAACGCTTCTCATGCGTCTGCTTTTTGTGTATGCTTCGCTTCACTCATCGAAGCACTATCTCGCTCTTAATCCGATATATCAAGACTCTCAAAACATAGCAGATGAATGGGAAGGGGATGAAAGGGAGGGCCAAAATCGTCAATGATTCCGGGGCCACTATTAAATATTAGGTTTTCCTTCTTCCCTTCGGGACTCAAACCTATAATTTATTAGTGGCCCCTTCATCATTGACGATGTGCCTGATATCTCAAGACTGGAGGGGGACATTCATCATGAACATCAAAAACCACTAATAAATTACGGAGGTCCAAGGATACACGTACTAACAAGATCAGTTTAATAAAAATAATAAAGTATTGTGCAGGCGGCGTTCCTTAACCTGACAAGCGCGATATAGACCTAGGTGCTAGGGTAGTTATTTGTGCATTTCTAGCCCTGGATTCTGACAGAATTCGTTATATTTACAATATAAACCATTATTTGTTTTCGGTATGCTTTTATTTTACATATATGATGTATATATGAACCTTCAAGAGTGCTAAAATAAGTGGGAAAAGCATTTGGGTGGTGAAAAACGAAGATATTGGCCACCCGGTCATAATCTCAGGCGAGAGAGAGAGACAGGCAGCCCTCCCCTCTCGCTGTCTGGGAGTCAACTGAGACGAGCGGGGCGGTGTGTGCCGGTGTCTGGGTGTTGCATAACGATCTTTTATGCAACCCACTTGTGCTACATTATCGCGGGAGAGAAAAATAACCGATAAATGATGATAATAAGAGGAAAAATAGGTGATAATTGAGGAGGGGAGGGAGGGGAGAATAAGGTGGGGAAGGAGGGGAGGGGGGTGGGTGAGATTTACATGGATGAGTACTGGAGGGGAATTATCTCACCTAGAGACAAATTCCTTTGTTTTGATAGGCCCTTTTTTT